>PHNY01099208.1:9946-28140 GCA_003724115.2 Anethum foeniculum
TGACCTGAGGGCTGAGAGGGCAAAGCAACATAATCTTTTATAGTATGTAGATAAAATTTCAAAAAATAAATAATGGTGTGTCACTTGACACACCATGCTTGTACATACATCCGCCACTGAGACCAGCAAACTATAACTATTATCTGATCTTGCATAGAAGTCACTTTCCCTGTCAAGCATTGGAACATTACTTGCCAGTGTCAAGCATAGAAACATTACGAAATGATTCTGAATTACTCAGGAGCGAGCTACTAAAGACAAGGAATGGAGAAACCTAATGTGATTCTGTTTATCGAACAGTTATTAGTCTTAGACATACACAAACTAATGAGCTAAACACATTACAAACCTTGGCCTTAAAGATGACACAAACCAGTCACTTAAGTGCGTGGCGAAGCTCTCGAGATTAGAATCTAGCTTAAGTGTGTGGCCAGGATATTTAACAATTTGACACCGAGTCTTGAGTTCATCAAATCTTGCCGCATCATTTACTTCATTATTCACATTAAATTTGGTTAATAGACATTCTCAACTTCAACTTTGGCGAGGTTCGTCCTAGACTTAGCCGATAGCTAGGTAGCATGTCAGCAGGGGCGGACTCATAGCTTGAGCTATGGGTGCCCAGAACCCACTCAACCATGTGGGTACTCTGAATTATATAGGAGCTTTGAATAAAAATTTCACTGAAAATTCTATTGGAACCCACTAGTTCTTTCAAAAGATAAAGAAATTTGCTGAATTTTTTTAAAAATCCAATGGACAGTAGCCCAAAACATTAAAAAATAAACCATAAATATTATTTGTAATTCTATTTCAGCAGCCACTAAAAAGATAAACCAAAGAAAACATCATCTTCGACTCTATGTCCCGGCCGTTAGCTAATTTACTACAAATACAGTGCTAAAATCTGAGTGACCAATCAAAATCGATATTTTATACTACAAGGAACCCACTCAGGAAAATTCTTGGGTCCGCCACTGCATGTCAGGAAGAGTTGCTTTAAAATATATATTGTACACGCATTTGTGTCATGCGTAAGATGGCTGTGTATGCATTTCACATTCTTTCATATATATTGTACACGCATTTGTGTCATGCGTAAGATGGCTGTGTATGCATTTCACATTCTTTCCATGAGTGTATCTTTCTGAGCCCGAGTGTCACTATTTAGGAGAGAAATGCTTCAATTATCTCTTCTTGAAAATATGGTGCCCTAGATTAAATTGGTGTTTAGACTCTAGGGTTTAGGGCCTTGTATTATGTTGTGTTATTTATTTATTTTTAAAAATGTTTCTAAAATCTAAGCGGGGAATTACTGAACCCTAGAATATTAAAAATTGTAGAATTGGGACTCACGCTTGAATTTTAAAAATTTTATACACAGTTTTAATATTTTTAAAACCCAAATCGGGAATTGGTGAACCCTAAAATATAAAAAACAGTTAATAATTAGAGATCGGTGATTAAATTAGGGTTTAGGCTCTAGGTTTTAGGGCATAAAGGCCCTAAATCCTAAACCCTAAGTCGTCGTTTTATTTTTTTAGTTATTTTTTAAACGATTCTAAAATTCAAATGAGAAATTGTTGAATCCTAAAATATTAAAAATTGTTGAATTAAGACCCAAACTTGAATTTTAAAATTTTAATATATAAATTTAATATTAAGTGAAGAAAAAATGTATGAAAATATAAAATATAATGTTAAAATTATTTTTTTTTTCAGTATGCGCATCAGTTATTTGCGTATTCAACTTAGTGTACGCAAGTTGGCAAGTTTTATTGATATAAATAAAATAATAACATACCCCAAACATGCCAAGAGCAAGTCCAAGAGTAACATGCTAAGAGCAAGTCCAAGAGTGTCCTAGTAAATGTCCTATAAATATTATAATATATTGTGTCCTAGTAAGTAATTAGGACATTATTTGTATACATGAACCCCAACAACAAGCCTTATATTCATGCCTTATTTATAATAATAATTATATATTTGAAATGTAATTATGAAAGGAAGGAAAAAGAAGTGTGTGAAAAAGAGGGAACAATAATTTTTTATTGTTAAAAGTGAAATAAGACTAGACTAGGACAGTCTTAAAAATAGAGCAAATAAGAGATATCCTAACATTTTAAGGCACTGTTGGAGCTTTTTTTTATATTTATTTGCCCTAAATTTTGATTTAGAACATCATTTAGACATCTCTTGGACTTACTCTAAACCATATTACAAGTCTACCGCACAAGTGACATGGGTAGCTGCATTTATATTCTTCATTAAAAGCACAAAGCCCTCTAATTAGTATGGTAATTTTTTAGTTAATATATTATTAAAAACTACCCAACAAATGTTTATCAGTTTAAATTTATGAGTATCGATTATCTTTTGTTAGAAATATTTGAACTAATTTTTTATTACCTAATCTTATTAATTAATTTTTATTAAAAGAGATTATTAAAGACTACCCAACAAATGTTTATCAGTTTAAATTTATGAGTTTATCGATTATCTTTTGTTAGAAATATTTGAACTAATTTTTTATTATTTAATCTTATTAATTAATCTATTATATATATAATAGAGCAAATAGGGGGTTCATGAGACAATTTAATCATATTAAATTACTATGTTACCCCCACATTATTATATATTAATGACATTTTTATTAATTCGCATGTATTAATTATATCTTATTTAATATACATGTATTAATTAGTGTAACTATTCTTATATATAATCATTATTACTTCATTATTTATATTAATAGTTCAGTATATTAATTATATTTATCTTATTATAATTGTAACAATAATCATGATTTAACGATAACACAATGCTTAAATTTTATTATTTGGAGCAGATATATTTAAAATACTAATAGGGATAAAATATAACTCTAGGGACATAATTAATGGAATATTAATTATACCTAGCATGGTCGGGTAGAAAATATAATAAAAGCTCGGAACCTGAATTATGTAACGAGATCAGGTGAATTGGGCCAGAGGTCTAGAAGGCCTACTAAGGTAATGGGCAGAAAGAGAGCATATAAGATTTAAGATTGATGCTGCTCACACTACTATAGGATAAACTGGATTTATAATCAGATTTATTAACCTTGTTTGTAAACCCAGTTAAGGTCTTCAAAGCCTAGTGGACCATATTATTAATTAAATTCGTAATTAATGAAACAACCAAGTCAACAGTTAATCAAAGATATCATGTTAAGGATATAATTCCAAAAAGGTAACCGTCAAGGTACCTCAGTCAATAAGGAGTCTGTTTCCTACATTCTAAAGACTCCAACATCCAATCAAACATGGAGACTTGCTCACGAAGTCTAATCCAATTCAGGGACTCATCACCTATATAAAGTGCCTGACCCCTAGATTCATAATTACGTTTTTTGACTTGATTCTGGGCAAACAATATAAGTATATAGGCATCTTGTGAAGACTGTATTAAGTCACGAAAAACGAGAGCAGCCATTCCAGGCTTAAAGCTTCGAAACCCTAACCACAAATATCTAAATTTTAATCCATAACATATACCGAAAAGACATTTTAAATTTTAAAAACTAAAAAAGAAAAATAATCTTCCCGGAACTACATTATTGTTCCTTTCGAACAAAAGTCAACTATATTTGCCAAATTTCGATCATAAATTTATAACACTAGCAATATAGCTCATGTTTCGCACATGAAATTCTTACAATGTACAAAATTAATTTAAAAACAATATTAATTTTAACTATATATACGTTTGTTTTACATAGGGCTAGCTGTCGAAGTAAACAAATACAGTAAGGCTGATATCGTGTACATCTGTACAGTTAAAAAAAAAACACATCGTATACATCTATACAAAAGAGAGATCGACCAAGAGGCAACCAAATCACCGTCGTAATTCAATTGATTTAGATTCATTTTTGTAAGTAAATATATGTCGAGGAACCACCAATTATCCGGGTTTAGACTCAAGAGTCTCAGAGTGTCAAAATTTGGACCTTTAAAAAGTACAAAGTGTTGTCCAAATTTTTTAATTTTGTTATTTAGCGAATCTATGTAATCTTTCTTAATCATATTTTTATTAACACGGGCTGTACAATTTTTTTTATATTTATAATAATATATTTAAAAATTCAAAACATTATAATATTTTATGAAAATCATAAAAACACGAATTATATAAAAGAATCATGCGAAGATCGATAATTTAGCTGAGAACATAGTATTAAATAATAAATTAAGACATGATTAAAAATTTCTTTTCAGCTTCATTAAAATTTCATACATTAAACGTACTTTTTGCGAGATTAGTCTCAAAATTCTCCCAAAATTCTTGATCAAAGTGTTTGTTAATATAATTGAAACTAATAAATAAAATATTAGATTTTATATAATGTACTTAAATCTACTAAAATAAGTATTATATATTAATTTATCATTGAAAGTTGAATAATAAATTATGAGTATTAGATATTAAATATGTTATTAATAAATTTTGAAGTTATAAATAATAAATTTAAAAATGCTAGTAGAGAGAACCGAACATTAAAAAAAAAAAATCGGGTTTCGTTTGATTTAATTTGACTCTATCTTTGAATTCTAGAATCAGATTTTGACGATTTTACAACCCACAAGAATCTCACGAAATATTCTTTAATTCAGTGATGATTTAAAAAGTATTATTTTACGTAAAATTTTCTAGAAATTAAAGAGAAAAAATAGTTACGAATTTTGTATTAAGTAATCTATTTAATTTAGGATACCTACTTAACTAACCTATTCAATTTAGAAGAACTACTTACTTTTGGTTTAGATTATGAAAATAGAATATTTCATTATATTAAATCCAACGACTATCATCTATTTAATTTAAAATCCAATATTTGAATAAGATTATAAGGATATAATGTTAAGTTCATAATAGCTTTTTTGGGTATCATCATCGCGTCTCTAAGTTTTTATTAATATATTAATAAACATTACACGTTAATATCTTTTACCAACTTATAACCGTCTTAAAACTTGTACAGAATTTTTTACAAATCAAATTAGCTTTTTAGTTTAAATATGAAATTGAGCCTTTGTCATCATGTACACCACTCTCTTATTTTCTAAAATTTGAAATTATAATACTAATTAAATTAGATTAAAATGTCATAACTTAGTATATTTATCTTCGATTCACAGAGCTATGAGATAAAAACTGGTTATTACTGACAATATTGAAATACCTATATGGCAAAATTAATTTTAACATAAATTATGTTCAATTTGCATAATAGGTTAAAACAGTCTTTCGACTTGGCCACGTTTGTATTAATATAAATTATTAAACAATTATGTAATATTAAAACATACTTATATCATTTTATTTTACAAATTACATTAACTTAGCATTGTAATATACATATATTTTGAAAATTAAAATGATTATATCTTTTTATATATAAGCCGCTTTTATACTATAAAAAATATATTCACAATAAATGTAATGTTTTATAATTTCAAGATATACTAAATTTCCTTATCAAACTTAGGCCTAATTTATTTTCTTATTAATAAAGTTTAACGGACTATATCTTAATATTTCAACATGTTAAGATTGTTTTTTCTTATTTAATTTTGCTGAAACCATTACAATTGATCTTAAGTGCTAAGACAAAAATTGGAAGCCTAACAATTAAGAAACATGTTTATATTTTGTCTGTACCTCCTGCCATTCATCATCATGTTTAAATTTAAGATAATTTTTTTCTTCTTTTTAAATATATATTTGTTCATATTGAACTCTCAAGTTAATTCTTTTTCTAAATTTTTTGCATTAATATATATTTTTAATTTGTTACCTTTTAATTTTTAGATAACATAAATTCTTAATATGTCATCTTTTAAACATTACTCTGGAGCCTTAAGGTATAATTTTTAATATTACTTCAACATTTATTAGTTTGTTAAACTATAATTTAATTTTTATTAATCTTTTTATATAATTTGTTTAATTGCTAAAATGTGGTTATATTTAAAGGGGATATTATTCCAATAGAGTATTCAAATTTTCTTCAAATAAAATTATTTACTTGTACAGTTGAAAAAATAATTCAATAGCATTCAGCTATTTTAATAAATTTTTATTAAATGTTATAATTCATTAAGAATTCATATTATTAATCATTAAGAAATATAATTTATCAAATAACCCCTTAATATTTATCACTTTCAAGCTAAACATGTGTGTTGCGTGTATTTATATGTTACAAATAATATTATTAAAAATAATTTCACTTGTTAAATATTTAAGAAAAAAATTTATGTTGGGATGTAATAGTAAATTCTTAGATATTTCTGAGAACTGAATAAAATAAGACTACTATAATATTTTCTTAGTAGATTAAAAATTAAAATAAAATTATTATATCTGTTAAAATGAATATGCATATGAACACATATATTTTCTAATATAATTAACAATACGCACACATTAGTTTTATTATCTAGTAAATAAAGAAAAAATATCTTTTTAGGGAATTTTTTTTAAAAATGTGTTTTATTCATTGGTAAACATGAACACAAATTTTTTTTTGTTTTTTTTTTAACTCAAATTTCATTAAGACAAATCAGTCATAATAGCCTCCAACACAGATGTAGGAGGAGAATTTAACACGGTCGTTGAACCAAAAATACAAGAAAGATTAGCTATACTATGAGCTACTTTATTAGCTTGTCTACGCACATGTTTAACCTTAAAATCAAACCTACGCCGAAGAATGGATCTACAATCATAAAAAATGTAACCCACTTCCGACATATACGAAATATTTTTCGTTAAAGCATTCACTGCATTAAGTGAATCACTTTTAAAGATCACCTGAGTAATTCCCAGGCTGTCAATCCACTGCATAGCCTCAAGAATTCCTTCTGCCTCAACCTCTAAAACCGAAACTGCCTCTTATATCGACTTCTGCACACCTGCAATATATTCTCCTGCTTCATTTCTGAGAACCATCCCTACTGATAAGCTTGCCTGCCCCTCTGTAATAGCTGCATCGACATTTACTTTATGCCAGCCAGTTTGGGGGGCTTGCCATTTCTTTTCCTCATTATGCGCACTGCTAATTTCCTCCTGAGGGGCTACACTTTGCTTCTGCTGAGCATTCCTTCATTCCTGAATCATTTTGGAGCTGATATCCATTGCTACCACTGGGGTTACAACTTTATCATCCCAGACCTTCCTATTCCGTGCATACCAAATACCCCACATGACTGTGACCAATTTAATTAAGTTTTCAGCATGCATCCCTTCAAATTTATTTAACACCCATGTAGCCATTATCTCCGCATCAGATAGATCGAATTCTGGCCCTACTAATTCCCAACACCTTCGAGCAAACTGACATTCAACAAAAATATGACGAACATGCTCCACATCTACATTACAAATCGGACAGATAATTGATGTCTGAACACCTTTCCCCCTAAGAACAATCTTAACAGGTATATTGTTCTTACAAACTCTCCAGATAAAATATCGCATTTTGTGAGGAACTGGAAGCTTCCAAATACGACCCCAACTTCTTGAGTCCTCGACACTAACCTCATTCTGCGTTCTGCTATGCCAAAACTGATACCCCGATTTAGCTGTATACTTACCGTCCACCGTGTGCATCCATGTTATTCTGTCTCTGACACTGTTCTGAGGAATCCTTACCTTCAAAATACAATTGACATCAATATCATGAAAGATTTGTCGTATTTTATTCACGTCCCATTGCTTGATGTCTGGACGGAAATACTCATGCACCTTATTATTTCTATTGCTATATCCTTGACTGTTCTCCACTTTAAAGTCCTCATTTCCTTTCAACCATCGATCATGAAAGATGTTTATGCTTACTCCATCACCCATGACCCATCTGAACCCTGGATATAATGCATCTCTTGCTTCACAAATCCCCTTCCATATGAAACTGTCATCCTGGTGACCTTTTGCCTGGAGAACATGACCTGAAGGATAGTACCGTTCCTTAAATAAACGAGCCACTAATGAATCAGGTTTACTCAGGAAATGTCACACATGTTTCCCTAACAACGCCAAATTAAACCTGTTTAAATTCCTGAAGCCCAGACCTCCCTTCGATTTTGCTTCACAAAGCTTCTCCCATGACAACCAACGCAGTCCCTTACTGTTGTTATTTCCTAATTTCCACCAAAATCCATTCAAGATCCTTTCAATTTCCTGTGAAAAAGCCTTACGCAGTAGAAAACATGACATGCAATATGAAGGGATTGCTTGTGCTACGTTTCTGATCAGCACTGCCTTTCCCGCTTTACTCAACTTGTTGTTGCTTCATCCTTGAACCCTTTGCCACACTCGATCTTTAACATACACAAACACCTTCTTCTTGGATCTACTAATTAACGATGGTAGACCAAGGTACTTTCCTTCTTTCAAATTATTGTGCACACCCAGTATATTTTCTAATATGTGCTGTTTATCCCTCCTAACATCATAGCTGAAAAAATCCCAGACTTATTAAAATTCACTGCTTGCCCAGAACGAGCTCTGTACTCCCTCAATAGATTTTGAATAGCTTTGCACTCCTCTTCATTCGCTTCGAAAAACAAGAAACTGTCATCTGCGAACAGTAAATGCGTAATTGTTGGTGCTGATCCGCTAATACGACACCCATTGATAAACCCACCAAAAGCTGCATCATTGATCAATTTAGAAAGCCCCTCTACACAAAGCAGAAATAAATAGGGAGAAAGCGGATCTCCTTGGCGTAGACCTCTGCTTAGTTTTATAGGACCTACTAATGAACCATTCAAACAAACCTTATACTGAACTGTAGTCACACAGAGTTGAATCCACTCTATCCATTTTTCACTAAAACTCATTTATCTCATTCGCTGCCACAAGTAATTCCACTGCACTCGATCATAAGCTTTGCTTATATCGAGTTTTAAAGCAACCTCTCCATCCCCACTACCCTTCTTTTTATTCACGTGATGTATCATTTCAAATGCAATTAAAACATTGTCCATAATGCTTCTCCCTGGCACAAATGCTGACTGATTCTTCGAAATAATATTCGTAAGAATACTCTTCAACCTGTTTGCTAAAACCTTTGCTAAGATTTTATACAAGACGTTACACAAAGCAATTGGCCTTACATCCGTAAGCTACTCTACATTATTTTTCTTTGGAATCAATACCAGATTCGTATAGTTAAGCTCTGTGGGGAAAGCTTTATCAGCCAACCATTTCTTACAATTTTTGAACACATCTTTCCCAACCATGCTCCAAAACTGCTGAAAAAAATAGGGCTGTATCCATCCGGTCCTGAAGACTTCTCGTGATGCATTTGTTTGAGAGCCACTGTAAACTCCTCGAACGACAGATCCGCTGTTAGCATTTTATTTTGCTCCACTATGATCAATAATTGATTTGGAGATTGAACCTCTGATGAATTTTCACCATCACAGTTTACATCAAACACTTTCTTAAAATACTCCACTGTCATTGAACACATTGCCCCATGGTCTTCTACTCTTTCCCCTGCATCCGTCATCAAATAAGCAATATTATTCAACTTCTTCCTCTTCGATGCTTAGGCATGAAAGAACTTTGTGTTCAGATCACCTTCCTTCAGCTAGAAAATTTTTGCTCTTTGTTTCCAGTAAATTTCTTCTTGAAGTAGTAATTCATTCATTTTCTCCATCGCTTCAAAATAAGCTTTAATACCATCTGCATCTTCTCGATGAACCAGACCATCCAGCACTTCCTTATGACCTTTGACTTTGTCTTGAAATTTATGAAAAAATCTCCTCCCCCACTTAGTCATAAACGACGACATAGACAGCAGCTTGGGAAGAATGCTCATTGTTGGAAGTGTACTCCAGTACTGCATAACCTCTTTTTTGAACCATGGTTCCTTAAGCCAAGAATTGTCAAACCGAAATCTAAATTGTTTCCTCGATATTGTAGAGTCAAACAACTAAATCTGAATAGGATTATGATGTGAAACAGACGTGTGATGAACTTTTAAAGTACGTGCCGGAAACTTACGCCACCATTCTTCCACTGCAAAAGCTCTATGTAATCTTTCTCGAACCCAATTTGGTTTACCTTTACTTTTTTCTCATGTGAAGTCTCCACCCACCAGGTCTAACACAATCAAGTTACAATCTTCCACTGCTGATCTAAATCCCTCCAACAGAGAATAAGGGTGCGGGTGATCACCTTTCTTGTCTGAGTCATAAAGCAGGTCATTAAAATCACCAAAAACACACCATGGATTTGTATTTTGAGTAGCCAGATTACTTAAAAGATCCCACGATTCTTGTCTTCGAGTTCTCTCAGGCATTCCATAAAAATACACAAGCCGCCACACTGAATTATTATTCTCCATAAAATCTACACTGATATGGTTGTTCGAGGAATTGGCTATGTTACAGTTTACTACAGGCTTCCACATGACTGCTAATCCCCCTCCTTGGCCAACTTTGTCAACAGCATAGTATTCAGTAAAACTGAATTTATCACTAAGCTCCTTTATTTTATCTCCTACAACTTTAGTTTCAGACAGAAAAATAAACGAAGGTTTAAGAGACCGTATAACGTCCCCAAGAACTCGAACTGCGCAAGGGTTCCCCAACCCTCGACAGTTCCAAATTAGAAGATTTATAATGACTGGCTAGCTTGCCTTGCAAGCGTAGCCAATTCAAGAGGAGATGATGCTGAACAATCCGTCCTAGAAAGAACAGCTTCATTATTATTTGTATCAATTACTGTCATAACAGAGTTCACAAGATTATCATCAGTGTCCATCGTATTTTTGGACTGAGGCCCACTCCTTCTTCTCTTCCTATCCTCCAACTCCAGCCCAATAGTCTCATCTTCATCCGGCCCATTTGACTCCTCATTTAAATGCCTCCAAATATTTTGATTAGCCCCTCTTTTATCTCCAAAGTCTTTACCAGCGTTATTAACCTTATCTCCAATCACCACCCTATTTTCATGTGCCACTATAACAGCTTTATCCTTCTTTCCGTAATTTCCTCCCATGAAATTAGGGTCGTTTGAATTTCGCCCCAATCGCGCATCCCAATCTGCATCATTCTCTTCCCGTAACCACTTGCTGCGAACCTGGTTCGCCGCCCTTCGCGGTGGTGCCCGCAGCCACCCACCCATTCTTTTTGGAAACCTTCACCTCTAGCACCCAATCCTTTCCTACAGAAACGTTCTATATTCGTTACTAACCAGCACACAAAACAGAAATCTCCGAGACATTCATATTTGCAGTTTACTACAAATTCTGAACCATTTTTCCTTTTGATTTTCTTCTTCCTCTTCAAAGTTTTGGAAACATCAATCTTGATCTTTATTCTCATATAATCAACCCAAATGCTGGAGTTGTTCTTCTCATCATATGCTACATATTCGCCAAAAAAGTCACCCAGCTGCTTGCCTACACCTTCTGACATGAATCCTTTTGGTAAATCATGAATCTGAATCCACATTTCCAACGTCCATAATGGGACATTTAAAGGCTCTTCTCCTTGTGGGGATCTTATTAACAACTAGCATAGTGTTATCAAAAGACCAGGGGCCTCCATTATATTCCCAGTGCATATCATCCACATGGTAGAATTGGAAGAGAAAGATACCCGGATCTATCTCCTTTATGTTAATTCCCATTGATGGTCTCCACACATTTGCAAGCTTCGTTATCATAGCTCTACTGTTGATGTTCTTCTCTGTCATGAATCTCCCTACTAAACACAACTCATACTTGTTCACCTGTTCTTCCACATCGTCATCAAAAGTAAAATCTTCATTTTCCTCCTCCTCTATGTTAAGTTCCGCCATTCGATCATTCAAATCTTGATTGCGTGCCATGAAACCTCTCACAATTCTGTCAGATTGAAGAGACTACAAAACTCTCACACCGCCAGACGTGGAGAGAAAAAGTTTAGAATTTGTTTTTTCTCTCTCAGGTTGATAACAACAACGTTATGAACACAAATTTTAAAATCTGCCCAAAATCTTTAATAGAATTAAAATATTTGTACATTACATCTCTATCTTGAACAAAATTTCAGTATATATCACTAAATCCTTAGCTTCATTAAAAAAAAAAGAACTAAATCCTAGACATGATGAAGCCTAGCATCAATAGTGAAACCAAATCAGTATGACACTAACTTGACACAGTAGAGAAATGAAACCACACCCCGTTAAAACTAAGGACTGCAACATCGAACCTCATAACCATGCAATCAGAATTCTCCCCTGGACTACTTGATCAAGCAACACCTCCGCAGAACTTTGACCTTCAACTACTTTGCTATATTACCAGGATCCTAGAACCCACTGTAAGAACCTCCGCACTGTTTCTGGCCATCTGAAGAAAATGCAAATCTTTGTTTTAGAAGATCCTAGAACCCATTTCAAGATGATTTTCACCATCCTTAGGTTTTAGAAAAATTGATCCTGATTTGTGGGAGTTTGCATATGAGGAATTTATAAGAGGTCAGAGTCATCTTTTACCAAGAATTCACCATCGCAAGCCAATTCACAGCCATTCTGCATATCATGTTGCACTAACTGATTCAGAAAGACAGGAACTTGAAGATGAAATTGCCAAGCTTAAACATGAAAAAAGTCTGCTTCAATTAGAGTTACAGCGGCATAAACAGGAGAGTCAAGGATTTGAAATTAAAGTAAATTCTCTTGGCGAGCGTTTGAAGAACATTGAAAGTAGACAAAGAAATACAATTCTTGGCTCAAATACTCCACAGAAACAGTACTCCACCTGCTTTCAGGCCACAATATCAATTTGGTAACAAAAAGAGAAGGTTGGCAGTGTCCACTTACTTATATAATGAAGCCAATAAAAATCAATATTCGATTTTTGAAGAAGAAAATCAGGGTACTATGTCCATTTCAATGTTAAGTTCAGAGCTAATAGAGAAGTTCGACTCATCAAGTTTTGGTAGCATTTCCTTCATGAGGTTGGCCAATCTTCGGGATCTTCTGGTGATTATAATATGAATGTCCAATAACGTTCCCCAACTTCCATCCATCTCATTCAAGGGATATTCGTTCACCCCTCGAGTTAGCTGTTGCTGCTTCCGATCATGCAGATAGCTAGCCATCTCATCTTTCTATATTGACCTAGAGTCAAGGCCAAGATATTCGAGGATAGATTTAAATGATAGGCCTGCACATGTTGTTGACAATGATGTTCCAAGCCAGCCAGTTGAAGAGACAACAACTCAAGCACTATGAACCGGGGTTAACGATGTCTTTTGGGAACAATTTCTGACTGATCAGACTCCAAATTCCTCTACCTCTCAGGAAGCAGAGCTAGAGAAATCAGACACAGATGGAAGAATAAGTGACACCATAATGGAAGGGCAACAAAGATTTTGGTGCAATCATTTGAATAATGTTCATAGACTTACGGAAGAGATGGGGCATCTTACTCAAGCTGAAATAACTTGATGATGATGCTTGATTATTTTGTCTAACATCGAATGTGATAGCGCAGTTCATCCAGAATAGCTACCGTGTTCATGAATTCACAGCCAATACATGCCATATAAGTTGCCAAGTTATTTCTTTGTGGGTATACATACCTACCTAATTTTGCACCTCCACCTCTGATCAGCTTTGCCAGTTAAGAATAAATGAAAAGTGTCCACCACATTCTCTCGAACACTTGCTGAAACAATATGGGGGCTGCAATATACCAGATATTTTGATCCATGAATCTACAAATATGATAAGCAAACACCATGTTTAGATAAATGCCCTGGGATTATCAAATATCATCCCATGAACATTAACCTTCATTATGCCATTAAGAGGAGACATCAGTGAATATTCATTCTTTTAATTTTACATACAACTCTGGCACTATGCTAGTGAAATCAACAATTTCACTACCTTTATTTGGTTAAAAAAAACATAACTACATATATTTGGTTAGAATTCAAAAATAAAAATGTTCTAAATTTGCTAATATTCGCTATTTGCTTGTTTGAAATCTCAGTACACCTCGAATGATTATTAATAAAATAAGACATGGCTCACTTCCAATATATAATGTAGTACTTGCAACAAAAGGGACATGAATAGATCATTAGAAGCCTAACTCGTAAAGTAATAGTATCATATTTAAATAATTATAGACTTTGTATAGTTTGGCACTTCAGTATACCAGTTTGTACAACTGACAAAATACAGTTCAAACATTACAACTCAGTCTGCATTACATTGTAGTAATTAAAATTCAGAACTCATTCCAGACGGGAACGGGACATAACCTGAACAATTTTTAGTTACGAAAATGATACTTATAGCTTAATCACCTGTTCAATTATTTAACAGATGTAAACAAATAGATTAAATTTATTCCTATACAGAGCCCTGGACAAAGAATATCAGTCCTAGAAACAAACACATCGAAAGACTCTTAACACATAAAAGGACTTATGCAATTCAAGGGAACCAAATTTGAAATTAATAGCGAAGGCGTTTATGCGCCAAGGTAGAGATTAAACTTAAATAATCTTCAAATCAGATTGCAGAGTCCTATAATCTTAACTAAAATGAATATCTGGGGAAATAATTACTCACCACCGATCCCATGTAGAGCCTTTTTAATCTTCTGTACACACACATCCATTGTAGTCCATCTGAACCAGGATCTCTGTTACTCTAGGTTTTTGTAATTTTTGATATATGCTTCGTTACTCTAGCTGCAGGATAGAATGACAATTCAACAAAATAATTAACTATTTACATCAAAAAGATCAAAACTAAACTCATAAAATTTAAACACTCACGATTGAGATATGTAAGTGCTAACGTACAATTGATGTTAGTTATGAGAATAAATCCAATTAATGCCCCTGCCCCTATCCAATACCAGTATGGATAAGGAAAGAAACCTCCAGACTTCTTAATTGCAAATCCAATGCTCTCAGTTCCATCTATATTTAACTGTGTCAAGAAAAAAGATTTCAAATTAAATTTCTTAGACAATGTAAAAAAGGGAATAATAGGATTAGTACAACTAAGCTTACTCTGCTCAACTGATGAGTGATGACCAAGAAATTTATTCAGTATGAGCCATTCATTCCATACATCATTGGGGAGCTGTAGTAACCCCATAGCCACAAATCCGGTACATCTCCTAAGAATAACCCATAAAATCAACATGTTAACTCAAATATCAGAAAAAATGAGTGGAGAACAAAAGTGACATTCAGTTGACATTTTAGTACCTCAAGCTAGGACAAAACCATATAACTGGAAAAGTATAACCAATGCATACCTCCAAATGTATTTGCAAGAAGAATAATGCTAGGTCCACAAAATTGTATACAAAATTTTTCACAAAATGAACATATGGCAAACATTGATTGGAATGGGCCCCCTGCATTCACATTAATAATCCAATCAAAGTATGACAACTCATGTGCCACATCATTTTGTAAACATTTTTTGCACCAAATTTTGTGCATATAGTACTACTCTTGCAAGAATCATATTCCTACCCAGTTCCGCAATCATCCGTAATAGTGCAGAAGCCATTTGATTCAGTAATAAGAGTATCAGGTATTGTGTTGACAAATCTGCATTGAGGAATGTTTTTCAATGTTGTAGTTTTAAACCAATACAAAAACTGAAAGCAGTTTCTTATGATATGTGTCTTAAATAAATTTCTCACATTCCAACATTTTGATCAAATCCAATGACATAATAAGTAAGGAATACCCAGACTGTAACTTCTAAAAATGTAAAGATGTCTTAACAATCCATACCATATGTGGAAGTTCCTGTTACAATACACGAAAAACAGTGATACTAAACATCAATAGTGCCAAAAAATTAGTTAGTGAATACAAACGTCAAATACAATACAACTTCAAAACTAACATATAAAGGTAGACAAACCAGATTATGCTATTTTACAATGTTGATCAAATTTATTATTACTCTGTAATGGGCTTAAACCATTAAGTCGTGTATCAGTGGGGACTCGTATATAATATATAAGTTTATAATACTTAAAAGTAAGCTTCTGCTGTCAAAATAAACTTTAAAACAACCATGAAATTACTCAAAATCACAAACAATGAAACAATGATCAATAATTTGTATTATCAAACTGTATAAACTAATAAAATAAGGTTGGGTACATTACAACTTTCCAATAATACTTAAAAGTAAGCTTCTGTTGTCAAAATAAACTTTAAAACAATCATGAAATTACTCAAAATTACAAACAATGAAACAATGATCAATAATTTGTATTATCAAACTGTATAAACTAATAAAATAAGGTTGGGTACATTACAACTTTCCAACGACATACAACATAAATACCTTTAGGAGATAATGATGAAATATTTGGATTCTTGTTCTCCTTAGCAAAAAAGGGCGTTGTGAGTTCTCCTTGTTGAAGTGTAAGGAAGGTGAACTCTCTTCATCAGTACGGAGTGCTGGTAATATACTCTTTACCTATATCATTCTGACTCAATTTACTTGATCATTTTTTTTTGAATCTACAATAAGAGCATTATAAACATAACATACACACTAACATACATTATTATGTGGGTGAGGATGAAACTGAGGATAGAATGAATGATCAAGCATATATATAATGGAAGAGTGTAGAGTGAAAAATTATAGATCAGGAAATGAGATTACTAACAAATCTTAAAATACAATCACACGTACACTTCTGCATTTTAAATATAGGTAAACATGATTAAAAATTGTATATAAAATCAAACCTTAACATAAATTTGGAGATTCTCGTGTTATCTTATTATCTTCCTACTTCCACCGTTCTGTAAAAGAATATAAAATTAGGACGTGAATCATAAAGATGAATGTGTGAAATTCAATAACCATAAAAAAATTTGAAAGAACAATCATATCAGATTATATATCTTTAAATTCATGGTCCAAAATTTACATGCATACCTTGTATTGAGGAGGAAGGATATTGATGGTTTGATGTTAGTGAGTGTTTGGAACCTATATGGACGACATGTGACTGACAAACCATTGTGTTTGGATGAAGGAGATAATGATTCAAGAGCAAGACGCTTCCGACCTTGAAACGCACATGAATAGATTAAGAGAAAATTATTATTTACATAATAATTAACGATTCTTAGATGATGACATACCTGATCTCTCCATTGACAAACGATTAAGACCTCGACTGTCACAAAGATAAGACTACTGCAGAGTAAAAAAAAAAATTGAAAACATGATCTGTTAAGCGAGGATAAGGCTTGGATGCAATACTTTCCATGTTTAGGTGTGTATTTGAAATTCAAATTTACGTGATTGAAGCATAGAGGTTGTCAGCATTCTTCGTTACTGTGGCAATTAACAAAATTTCCTACAATCACGTAATATATGCACATCTCACACATAAATAATCGGGTCAACCCGTTCAGTTGGATGTCCATATGAAAGTGGATGCTACAACTAATAGTGAAAGGACATTATATGACATGATTTGGAATTATGTGAAAAAGGGAAGGAAGGGTATTTTGTGTAATTTGAAAAATCTAATGCCAGTAAACATTAGGAGCATAAATATTTTGTTGTTTTTAAAACTTACGAATGATAATATTCGCACTCTTATAAAAAAGGTTGGGAAGGAATTTACTCGCAGTGTTAAACAAAAAAGGGTAAGATTCCATTTCAAATGTCAGGTATCAAATGTAAAATTTACCCGTAAAGAAGGGGTAGAAAATGAAAAATCACAGTAAGTAAGGGGGTGTTTGGTTCAGCTAATTCTGGAATGAGGTATGGGTATGAAATCACTTAAACCCATACCAAGTGTTTGGTTCAACAATTGTAAATTTTAAAACCCATACCTCATACCCATGAGTAATGAGATTTTATACCTTGGGGGGACGGGTGGGTATCATTCATGGGTATGAGGAATGAAAGATGTTTCATTTTATTATTTTTTATTTACCTTTTTTCATGTGCTTTAAAAATAATATATAAATTTAATTTCTTATACTAATAAAATAAACATAAATTTATTCCCCTTAATAATAATAATTTTATTTGTTCATTTGAAGTATACAATTAGTACTATGTTTCATTAGTAAATGAAAATGAAATTAAAAAGATGATTAGATTTA
>PHNY01099225.1:318-12223 GCA_003724115.2 Anethum foeniculum
CCTAGTAGTGAACCGTTATTTCTTATAGCATTTAGGTCCTTTTTTTAATAGAAACAAACGCAACATCATGTTGCGTCGTTCATGTTTATTATTTTTTTTAATTTTCAAACTTCACTTCATGTCACGTTTTGAGCCCAGAAACACTAGTGAATGTTACGTTATCAACAATTACTTTTTATTTAATATTTTTTTCTAAAATTTAAAGGTATAACCTAATTTAACAATTTTTAATTTTTTAGGGTTCAATAATCCCCCTTTTGAGTTTTAGAATTATTTAAAAAAATGAATAAAAAACACAACTACTTAACAATTTTTTACATTTTAGGGTTCACTAATCCCCTTTTGGGTTTTAGAAACATTTAAAAAGAAACCAATAAAAGGTACACTGATTTAGGGTTTAGAGTTTAGGGTTTAAGCATGCCCTAAACTCTAGAGCCTAAACCCAATCAAAGTTAGGGTTTAGGGGTTTTTAATATTTTAGGGTACAACAATTCCCAGTTTGATTTTTAGAAACATTTAGAATAAAAAATAAATAAATAACACAACGATTTAGGGTTTAGGGCCTTTAAGCCCTAAACTCTAGAGCTTAAACTCTAATTAACGCTAGGGTTTCGGGCCCCTAAACCCTACGAAACAAACTCTAAGTATTAACAGTTTTTAATATTTTAAGGTTCACCAATTCTCAATTTAGGTTTTAAAAATATTAAAAAAAATATATATATATATATATATATATATATTAATATGAATAAAATACGAACAAAATAACCTTTAAAGTAGCATTTTAAAGTGTAAAATGGCACCTCAAGAGAGACGATATATAAACAATGTTTAAAAAAATATATAAACCTATAACGCAATACCATGTTGCATTTTGTCTCATTAAAAAACAAAAAAAATAAAAGGCAAAACGCAAGTTTTGGGCTAAGATTCTAAACGCTACCAGATGTTGCGTTTTAGAGTGCTACTTGGGCCATATTCTTAGAATGTGACATTTGGTGCATTTTTCTTCTAAATAGTGTCATTTGGGCCAACACCCTAAAAATTTAGCAAAAAAAAAAAAACAAAATAGTCATATATTAACAAAGGGGATTAGCATCGAGTATACCACATTCTTGTTTGTAATAAACAAAAGGTTCAATATTCACCTCTCAACGGAAACATGTGAGCAGGAATAGACGGGTATTTAAATTTTTGTGTCTTTGACAAAAAGAAGAGATTCAAATACTGTTAATATAATAATTCAAAATGCAAAGCAGTAAAAAAAATACCATAACTATAATATACATCATTCCTCACAACACTAGCTTTTCTTCCGGAATACATGTTCATTTCCAACTTACAAAGCAAATACGTGAGCATTTTCAATCTGTCGTATGTTTACGCCACTTCCTCGCTTAACTACAGTATAAGGCCAAAAAAATCATTCAAAATTTCTGCTTATTAAAACATTCTTGGGTACTCATATTACGGGTAATATTATTCAAGAATATTTTCAATGTCATCCATGAAAGATAGTAGTTTAAAATAAATAATGAATTGTACAAAACATTATAATAATAGGATTAAGTTCTATTCCATCCAAATCCCATCAAGTAGACCCTAAAATGAGCATTCTAGGATACATTTTGGCTTTCAATCAAGATGGCAGTACCCAAACAGACAGAAGTCGGAGATGTCAATAAGCATGTAATCGACATCATAAAAGGATAGTAAACAACGGGAACACCTAGCCTCAAACTTTTTCGGTGGTTATACAACTGTGATACGAGTAAGAAGAAGATTGTTTCAAGTATTGAAGCCAAATCCTATTTAATCTTATTTTATATTCTCCTTGTAAATAAAATGCAAGATACAAAAAGTTTTAATCTAAATTAATTTAAACAGAGAACTTTAAACTATGCAATCCCTACGAGGTACGGCATACAGATTACAGACCTTGCCATGTTGCTCTGAGCCGCAATAAATTGATGTACTTTACGAAACTTATTGTATATATATAAGAAATTGAATTTTTAGAATATGTAAGCAAGTATTCACTTGCATGCTTAATTTATGCAGTACATGCAAAAGCATCTGCAAATTGTCTGAATTTGTCTACTATTTTCATAGAGATTAGAAAATAGATAGGTTAGATTGCCAATAGAGGTTATTTTCTGTAAATGCATCTACGTGTCTCAAAGTACAATCGATGAATGCTCTATATTAGCAAGTGTAGTCATTCAATATTATATATTCTAAGAGATCAACAAATCTTAAATTTCTTCAAGTATTTGTAAGGCTTGTTTTTGTTAATTTTATCTGGTTATACATTAAACCATGGGAGGCTTTACATAAAGCAAACAAATGGGTTCACCACCCTCCCAGATGCCTTGGTGGTAAAAGTTAAGATTGGAACTAACAACATCTACCAGGTCCTCGTAAATAATAGGAGCGATGCTAATATCCTCACCTATAACATCTATAAAAAAATGAGCTTTCTTAATAAAGATTTGTCCTCAATGTTGGGGAATCTTCATAGCTTCACAGGGGCCTCCGTTTAGTATAAAGTGTCTCATAAAGCTTCCATTCACCCTTGAGGATGAGTTATGCACTACTACACAGGTAGCTAACTTTATGGTCGTTGATCAACCTTGCGCCTACAATGCCATAAACGGAAGGCCCATCTTGAAGATAATGAAGGTCTTAGGTTCTATCTATTATCTTTCCATGAAATTCCCAACTCCTCAAGGGGTAAGATGTGTCAGAGGAATTTAGTACAATTCCAGGGACTGCTAGAGCAAGGCCCTAAAAGCGGCCTCTAGAGGGCGCATCTCTAATACAAACGACATGGAAGTTGAGGACATTGAGGGCTCTAAGAAGAGGAAAAGGGTTGTGAACATTATCTCTATTAAAGAACTTCCAGATGGATACTTTGAAGGCTTGGGATATAAGTGGAGCCCATGTCAAGGGTTATCATAATAGAGGCCTCGCAACCAATCATGACCCTGCAGGAAGGGATCTTTGAAGAGGTAAGAAGTGATGACGATGAAAGTCCGGAAAAGGTAACAATGCGAGCCCGAAAGGGAAAGTGGACTCGCAAGGAAACATCTATCCTGATGGACCTCCAAGGGGGAATCACCCCATCAGGGTTCGCTTGAGCGAGCCCAGAAGGGTTCACGTTGAGGATATGGACTTGGACCCTCACATTCCTTATCATGTTGAGAGGGCAGGAGCCGCTGAGGATACAATCTCAATCTTGGTGGACCCTCACGACGCCTCTAAGGTCCTTAAAATAGGTTCGCATTTGATGGCTGAACTAGGGAATAACTTGTGAATTTCCTCAGGGCAAATTTGGATGTCTTCGCGTGATCTCATGATGACATGATTGGAGTAGACCTCGAGGTGATATGTCATTGTCTTAACATTTATCCCTCCAAGAAAGGGGTCCGACAAAAAAGAAGGCCAGTTAGCGGGGAGAGGGTAGAAGCTCTCAAAGAAGAAGTAGACAGGCTTCCCAAGGTAGGCTTCGTTAGAGAATTATTATATCCACGTGGCTCGTAAACTTAGTGCTGGTCAAGAAGCCAAATTAGAAATGGAGATCTTCTATGGACTTCACCAACATCAACAAGGCATGCCTCCATAGACAGTTTCCCACTGCCTCGCATTGACCAGTTGTTGGGTGCCTGAAACACGGAAAAAAATCATTGGATTATAAATTATGTATTGAGCATGCAATGCACTCCATAGTTTCCATCAATATTCTAAATTAAATAAGATTTTCCAATCTTCTGAATCAAATAGGTTTCTTTAATAAAAATCGTAGATGTTGTTTTTCTCTGTTTTCGGGCAGTTCAACTTAGATTCTCATTACTAGATCACTTCTGAATTAAAGAGAATTCAATAAGTTTCGAGTAGGCTGTAAGATCGTCTAAATCTGACTTATGGAGAGATAGGCCCAAACAATGTAAGCAGCTCGTCTAAACCAATAAATTCGAATTTGCATTAACTTAGCTCTTTCGTGGCCGCTGCTGTAAGCTTCAAATCTTGTTCGACCTCCCTGGCTGGAAATCCTCATCCATGGATCTCCCTCTTGGCCGCGGTTTGCAACCTCGTCCATGGCTATCTTTCGGATCTTGCTTTAAAGAACCTTCATCGAGATTAGACATCTCTTCCTCGTGTATGATAATCTTAATCAGCCCCTCCTTCTAAAACCATTTTATTAACAGAGGAATTTGGTTAACAAAGATTTGAGGTACATCGCCGGAATCAAGATCTACGATGGTGGTTCTTCACTGTAAAAGCCACCGCAGTATGATGGTGATGATGAATTGGGGACTGAGATTGTAAGAGTTTATTTGGTGGTGGCTGGTTGAGCTCTTTGCTCCCATCATCCCATAATGTGCCTACATACCCCTTTATATATATGGATCAAGCCATAAGTAGTTCTTGGGGAATAACAAATCAATATGTGCTTGGTCTCTTATTCCGAGGCCTGGTAGGAGTCTTCGAACTGACTTTCTATTGTAACTCCAACTTCTATCCTCTCTAGGAATGCCCAGCGATGAGGCCTAGTCACGAAGGCCCAAGGCTGAATTACAACTTCGGAACTTCACGGATAAGGAAACTCCTTGGCTGGTGGATAACATTTCCGCTACCGCTATTTTCCTTTGTCGTAATCGCATGTATATAGCCGTGACTTAAAAAAAACTGCTAAGGCGCGCCCTCGCCCCCCGATGAGGGTAATCCACCACACTACATAACGAGTGATCCCAAGCATACAAGTGCAAAGTGCGAGATAACCCCAAAAGTTTCCCAACTAGGACAATTTGTTGAATGCGGAAGCGAGGCTCCCAAAGCACACACTATTTAAACCAACCATTCCCCTACGAGGACAACTCGCAAGACTACAGAACTCTAAGAGTTGAGAGTGTCCTCGGAGACTCTTTCCTCACTTGTCTAATCGTTTGAGTTCAATTATCCTTCCGTCAGGTCATAAAACAACCTCTTCCGTAATTTCCATATTATTATTTATTCCGCATTGTCAATGTCCGCCCTTCAAGGCTAGGAAGGCTCGGGGCGCGTCCCAAGGGTCCAGAGACTTGTTCTCCGGAGCCCGAATCACTCATTTTTCTCCGACAATCGCATATGTATTTGTTCTTCTTTCCAAGTTGTGAAAACATCTTCTTCCGCAAATCTCTCGTCGTTATTCATTCTTTATCGTAAATGACCGCCCCTCGCGGCTAGCACTGCTTAGGGCGCGTCCCGAGGCCTCGGAGACATGTTCTCCGGAGCCCGCTTACTCCTCTTTCATCGACGATCCGACCCCTTTACTAAAAAAACCCGTTAAAAAGTCCATGCCAATCTTATGCCGTGGCAATAACATAAATATGAACTTTTATCGGTCCTTCCCCAACCAATGAAATACTAAAAGTCGACACGTGACATTAAAAACTATTTTGAGTCCCTTGAGGTTGCCTCTTTAATTTTGTTGGTTGCCTCTTTAATTTTGTTTGTGTGAAGAAGCTTTTTGCTTTGATTTGTTAGCTCCTTCTTCAAAAATGCTTCAATTTTGCAAGACATCTTATGTTTATGGATTTGTAAATATGCGATTAAATGTGAGATAGCTAACTTCAAAAAAGCTTCAATTTTGCAAGACATCTTATGTTTATGGATTTGTAAATATGCGATTAAATGTGAGATAGCTAATTGTTTGAGATCAACTATAACATATGTTGGATAACTCTTTGGTCAGTTGCGCTTTTTCCATTTAATTTATAGTTTGTTCACCAAAGTAATATTTTAATATCAGACCACAGTTATGCTTTCAATTGTGCCGAATGAACGTTCCCTGGAAGATGTAGATGAACACAGTGAAAGGCTTGTGAAAGTTGTTGAAATTGGAACGCAGATGAGCATTGTATTGGCTGTGACATCTGCGAGAGATGGTGTAACGGAAAGTTTGTGGAAATAACACCTGCTACTTAGGCTGACAGCATAAAACTATACAAATCCGATATTGCATGAAGAGTGGGAGGATAGTAGCACTAGCATTAACACATTGCAGGGGGGCTTTGTAGCTAGTGTTCATTTGGTGGCTCACAAAGTAGTAGACGTAAGCTACATCAACCTTAGAACTTACTGTGACGAATTGTTGTGATATTTGACTCATCGTCTCTCGTGGCTACCTGTCTACTTGTATATACAAATTGGTTCCTTTATAATGAAACTTTAGTTTGTTGTTTGTATGTGTTGATTAAGTAAATACTGGTTTTAACTCTTAATGGATAATGTTCTCAGGATACTTCAGTATGTACCTTTGTAGTGTGTCCTCTGTTTCTTACTGGAGATAGCCGTACAGATGACATGAATATATACTAATGAATTCACTTGTATGTTTAAACTGAAATATTCAAATGGTTAATTTTAACTTTACTGACTCCATTCTGTGCGGCTGCCAATTTCTTAAAATCCAAATTCAGGTCATTAATTTGATTATCTTCACCAGGTGAAGTAAACTAGAGAACTTAGTTTGCAAAATGGTGGACTCTGTCTGTGCTTGGTTCTGCGTACAGATTTTGGCATCTCCGAAAAATTGTTCTACCCTAGTGCCTGTAGCTTCTATAAAATTTGATGGATGTCAGCTTATTTGTAGAGTTATTATGTGTAGATCATATATTGGAAAAATTTTGGAGCACCTAAGTGGGTTTGCAGTTTCAACATGGATTTGAGTAGATCTGGTGGTGCAGGAAAGGAGCGACTGAAATGGACGCAAGAGCTGCACAATCTCTTCGAAAAAACAGTTAATCAGCTTGGAGGTCCTGATAGTAAGTGCAAAGTTGAAAGTAATCCTATAATATAGGATGCATGCATCGATTTCCTAGGTTATATTCCTGATCTTTTTCAGTACCATAAATTAGTTAATAATCATCTAAGTAGTAAAGAAAATGTTTCTTTCAGGGGTGACACCCAAAGGTATCTTGAATGCTATGAGAATTCCAGGCCTAACAATCTACCAGGTCAAGAGTCACTTACAGGTGTGTGCTGTCCACCTTTTTCTCCCGTTCATGTTATACCACATTGTTTTTGTTGGGAATGTGAAACGATCTTATCCCGAAGAGAATACCACAGGCCATGACTCTGCTAATTTAAAAAATGATGCATTTTCAGTCGTTCTGATTTGCATTGTCGTTTTTATTGTTAAACAATTAAAATTCACAGAACATAGATTTATTTTGTTTCTAACATGTCAGCTTGAATTTGTCGATTTATTTGTGTTATTGTTTTTCCTTTCAATCTTCAGAATTACAGGATGTCTAAATTTGTTCCAGAAACACCTAATAGTAAGTTTTTAAATATTTTTCTTTTCTTTCTTGAGAATCAAAGCCAATAGCTCTTCATCTTGCAAGTCCTTATATTTTTAATTCTATAAATTTTGTGTAAATGCAGAGAACAAGTTTCCAAGAAGCAATTCACACATATTGCCAAATTTCAGTGCAACTGCGTGAGTTATTATTTTTCTTTTTGGCTTATGTGATTTATTAAGGCTTGTAGTTGCTCTTTTCATTATTACATCTTTACCATGGTCCTCTTTAGGTGGTGTAGTTCAAGGCTTCTAGTTGGTAATTTCAATTATTATATCTTTACCACAGTCATCTTCATCTATGTAGTGGTGCTCAGCTTCGTGAAGCATTACAGATGCAAATAGGAGTTCACAGGCGATTGAGTGATCAAATTGAGGTGCCATTTATTTACTTAAAAACACCCGGTAAACAAAAATCAAGCATTAATAGTTTCAAATGTATATATTATTAAGGTCCAAAGAAATCTGAAGGTGAAAGTCGAAGCACAGAGGAGGTTCCTTGAGAGAATTGCTGAGGAGTATAAAAGCAGTTCAAATATTAAGATAAAGCCAAGCAAGTCTTTCTCTCCCATTTCATTTCCATACCGTCTTAAGGAGTTGGAGTCTGAAATTAAAGAATCTGAATCTGATTCAGATATTCTAAGTTTTTCCATAATGTCTGATGAGAAGTTACAAGGACCAAAGAGGCTTCATGTTGATCAGAAAGATGTTGTACTACCAAGATGTAAAAATTTTGCTTCAGGATGTCGTGCACAACAACGCATGTCTGTGCCTAGAGGATGAAGAATACCATGCTTGCCGTAAAATCCTGCTGTTGGTTGATTGCTAGTCACCTCTTATAATGCCATGATATCCTCCATTTTGTCAATACAAGGTTGCAGTTCTGCGGTCAGTAGCTTAAACAAAAGTGATTTTTTGTACCTCTATATAAGAAACTTGATCATGTAATTATAAATAAGATCCACCCGACTTAATAATAAGCACAAATTACATAAATTGAGTATTGCCAATTATTGCTAATCTGGATCAGGATTAATCTCAAGTTTAACTAGTTAGTTCTCTTATAGTCTCTCCCATTAATCTGTCCTTATAAATCGATCTTAATGCATACTTCTGTAAACAGGGATGGACCCGTGAAGGGGTCACTGTACACCTAAACTGCGCAAGTAGGATTGAGTTATTTTCCTGAGAGCAACCAAGAAAACTAACACAAGAAAATACAGAACTTCAGATCACAGATTCATTGAATCATTTGGAAGAGTTTTAGATGTGAACTAAGGATATTTGCGCGGATACAATTATAGTTTTTCTAGAGCAGTACAAGTGTGTGTCGGCAATCTGTCAATTTTTGTTAGGACAAACTAACATCTAAATTGTAGCATGTTTTTTAGTATTAAAATCTTAAATAGTAAAGTGTGAGACAAAAACTGCCGTCATCTTTAGACTTCCTCATTTTAACACTATATTATTGTAAATCAGCAAAACCATATTTATTTAAAGTTAAATATTCAAACAAAATGAATGATAAAGGCCCGGTTAAATAACTGATAAAAGTTTACAATTCTGATAGAGTATAGACTTCCATGCTCATAAAGCCCAATAGGTATCTTATTCTATATTTTCCAATACATGGAAAACATAAATGAAGAAATTACATAGACATTTTCCTCTTTTCTCTGCTAACTTTTGCATGATTTAATCATCATATAGGCCTAACAGACCACTCATTTAGAAAAAAAAAAAATAGCATATATAACCAAGGTATATATGATACAGCTGCAATTCCAAATGAAACATTCTCAGTGCATCTCTTTATTAACTTAATCATGCATAATAAAGCTTAACAACGTTTGCTTAATAATTATCGCGGCGACTTTAGTGATTCAACCTGAGATTTTCCACAAGGTCCTCTTGTCCTGATAAAAGTTCTGTATTCGTTGAAAGTCATGGGAAGATATAAAGAAGGAGATTTGTCTGTAATGAGCTCCTTAATAGGTTCAATAGTTTTATCTCCGTTGGGATTATAAAAGAAAGCAAGCGAAACTCGTTCTGCAGCTGAATTTACTATCACTCTGTGCTCCACACTCTTGTAATTTCCATTACTTAGCACCTGTGTAAATATATAAACAACTTACACATTATAAACGGTTTAAAGTAATGAAATTTAGGTACAACAATATACTGCTCTGTGCTCTACCAATTATATAGTCCTGTTTGATGAATCCATTCCGAAAAGACTGATGGAGGGTTCAAATCTTATCAGATACCATGCTTAAAATTTCTGTTTTCGAACAATTGCTTAGACACTGTGCTACAGGTTATGACTGTGCATGCATGCATGCACAGGTCTTTGTTAAAACTATTTTAGTTAATTAAGCAAGTACTCTCAGATTAGAATATTTATACATAAGATTGTCTTACAGCTAAATCACCACAAGAAGATCAATATTTTTTATATATTTCTTGCATCTAATACTTTAAATTTTTTTATCATGAACTATACATGATTATTAACTTTGTTTGAATACTGCTCTATAAGATATTGGGTGTATTGGTCATAGTTTTGACGTATTTTTTAATTAATATTTGGGTGGATAACTTTTAAATGTTCCAGTAAGAAAATCTGATTAAATCTTAATATTTAAGTTATATAAAGTCAGTGTGTGGCATATATACAACACATGCGTAAATGTGGATGCTCTTGGGGTCCTTCCTCATGGATTGGGACTTTTCAATACAAGTATGTAGTTAAGGTTTGATATCAAGTTCCACAAGGAATTTAAGTCAAATTTATGCTTCTTCCACTTTGACATATATATATATATATAAAGTTAAAGCAGTACAAATTATTAGAAAACATGATGTTTATATTCGCACGTGTTGTAAAAACTAGTTAATTAGATATAATATACCTGAACTTGGTCACCGATATTGACAATGATAGCATGAGGGGCAGGCTTAACAGTGATCCAACTTTCATCTTTTCGCACTTGAAGTCCTGATACATTGTTGTCGGCAAGGAGGAGAGTCAAGGCCCCCGGATCCGAGTGCGGCGACAGCCCCAGAGTGAGGTCTGGTTGTGGGCACTTTGGGTAGAAATTCACCCTTAAGGATGCACCAACCTCTTCTCCTCCTAAAGCTTGTTGAAGCTGGTCTTCGTCTAATCCCAGGTTTGTCGATAAAACCTTCATCAGTTTTTCAGCAAGTTTAGCCAGTTCAGCATTGTAGTCCTCTACCAATTCACTGCAAAATTGGTTGCCAATCATGAGTTTGATACTTCTGTGTGTGTGTGTGTATGTGTGAATTTGTCAGCTGGTTTAACTTATAATGTGAAAAACAAAAAAGTTATGCTTATATATGCATGCAGGCACATGAAATTCAACTTAGTACCAGACGCGGAATTCAACTCGGTACTAGACGCGGATCAACTTTCTACGTGAGTTGCACAAAAGTGCATGTTTATGTAGGTATACATGTGATTAATATACAGGATCTGACAAAGCATCATGTTTCATATGAGGATCAAGAAATCAAATATTCCGTGTTTCGGTGCAGAACATTTGTTCTCACAGTTTCACGGTACTCCTTTGAATCAAAGATATGATATCATGGGTATCATGTTAAAATTATAAGAATTTTCATACCAACACGAGGCAGGAAACTTGGGCCACTTATTCTGGTCCTTGAGATTAGTAGGAAGAAAATGAAGGAAAAAATAGTCACTCCAATCCAACTTGGCTCCTTTCTGCGTTCCAAGCCTACTTCCGTAACCTTCATACGTAGTCGGTGTATTTGCATAAGCTAGTTTCTCTTCAACCGGAAGGTGAAAAAACTTTCTCCAAGCCTCTCTAGTCTCCGTCATCAGTCGGTGACTAACACCATGGTTCACCACCTGAAAGAATCCCCACTCCTTGCATGCTTTGCCCACCGCAGCTACGGTGTCTGCACGTAGCCTAGGCTGCTCAGAAAAAAGGTTTTGCAGATCAATAATGGGAATATTAGTGTGATTAGCCATTGGAGTGCTAAGTGACAGTGAAGGTCTGTCTGTAGGTTTTTTTACGTAGCGGTCCGGAATTATTTTTATGCCACTGTCCGATAAAGATTGAACTCGGACAATCGGCTCCGGCCAACTTTGTAAGCAGTTCATGACTGAAGAAAAAAGGAGATAGATATTTATGTGTTAAGAGAAATTATAGATAGTGAAAAGAGGGGAGTGGTGATGTTTATGTTTATATTCTGGTTAATGCCATGGTACGTATATATAGAAGAGTGATCTAGCTAGCTTACTCACATGTCGTTTACATAATCAACCTTGCTTATCTTTTTTTAAGTTTTTGTGTGTGTTTATGTATAGTTTAGGCTTAATTTAAGATTAATAAACAATCTATACTCTTTATTAATAAGCGATTCATGGTACTAAAGTACCAAAGTACTAAAATACCAAATTATCAATTCATATTAAATAATATTTAATAATCTAAAATAATAAAGATATTTGGTTCATAAAATAGTTATACAATTCGTTTCACAAAACTATTAGTAACGAGTTAACGTGTTAGATTT
>PHNY01099329.1:0-20097 GCA_003724115.2 Anethum foeniculum
TTTATTAGGGACTTCCTTAAACCCTAATAATAATCCTATTCCTTCATTCAATCCTTTAATCATTCTTGGGTCTTTCATCCTTTATTCCCTTAATACCTTATACTCAATCCTTTCAGTATCTTGTGGATTCTTGGGAAAAATGAAAGTGTTCGTTTTCGAAATCCGACGACTTTTACATACACTTATATTCATTACCGAACACTAATACGGACTCAGAAATTCCATATAAGATGTCCTATATAGTGTGACCTGATTATATTTCTTAATCANAAAAATTTCAAATTAGTCCAAAATTTCCGGTTATTACAACCTCTGTTAGTAAATATAATATGAACAGAGTCCGAATGTACGTCGTAAAGTACTACTACAATGTGATCTTATATATCCAACCTTGTCTTTAAATATCTTTCAGAAATCATTTCTTATAAAGCATTATCATCAATTCTCTTCTTATTTGTAACATGTATTACAATTAAAACATACAAGGCAATCTTATATATATCTAACCTTGTCTTTTAATATTTTTCTTGAAAAACCACCGCACAGTCTTTTATTTAAACCTTGTCATTTATAACCTAAGTCTCAGTCTTTTATTTAAACTATGAAGTTACTAGATACTTCATTTTAAAAACGTCATTTTGAACGTTCGACCCTGCCAACTCTCATTCACCGCACAACCGTAGCCTTTCCTACGGCTAGATATCTCAAGCTCAAATTTTGCAGAGGGCTTCCTCAATACATACTTCACCTACTGACCAAGGTTCATAATTTTTAACCATGTTTAAGGGGCTCGTTTGTATCCTCAAATTGAGTTCAATTAGCGGTTTGGTTTAATTGCACGACTTTCACTAAAATGGACTTTTCTCCTAAACCGTACATCGTCTTGACACGATCTTTATATGGTTACAAACTTCAAAACATTATCTTTACTTTCAGAGGCAGCGGTGATGCCAATCAACTCACCATCCACCTTATACTCCCTCCACTTAGTCAAATCCTCCAACCACAGTCAAAGCATAATCACAATCTAAATTTAACTAAAATGAAATTATGTGAAAAGCTCTCGGTTAGAAGTTTTTATACCTATACTCGCTCTTCCCGACGATCCAAGCTTTGTTCCAAATCCAAAAGTTCAAGGCAAGAATTTGACAATCATGAGCAGCCTTTAATCTTCAAGAAATTATGGTGGAAAGTGGTGTTGATGATGAAGCAAGATTCAACGATTTTCCTCTCCTCTTTTTGCTCTCAAGGTCAGCCACGTTTTGGCTTGTAAAGAAAGAAGAAATGGATGAGTTTTGGATGATAAAGTGGGTGAAAATGTTTAATAATGCAATAGGTATTTCACTTGTATTTTGCTTTAATTTAAAAGCTAATACATGTACAATACTATAAGCTTCTTTGATAAGACAAGTCCAAGATTCTTTGTTACACTCTCTTTTTTTTTCTTAAGCTTTTAAAAAAATCCAAAGTTGCTCGTCTTAAAGAAATTTCAATTCTCCATTTTTGTTGCGATTTACGACTACACGATTAGTAACCGTTTAGTATATCGGAACTTCTGCTGAAATTTGAGATTAATCCGAGACTAAATAAAAATCACTATTAATCCTTGGTTACTATTCATCTCAATTACTATTCATCCAATTCCTTGTTCAGTTGAAATTGTTTAATTGTTTCTCTGCTCGGTTATCACTCAATCTCATTGATCGTTTGGAGGAATATATCTGTGGTTTTATTATTAGGGGTTTACTAGAAATCTTCTTGGTATCTCTCATTCCTTCATCAATCCTCCTTTATAATCCTTGGATTTAAAATCCTTCAATCTTAACTTTTTATTCTTAAATCTTTCCGTATCTGGTGGAATCACAGGGAAAATAAAAGTGCTCGTCTTCGAATTCTGACGACTTTTACATACACTTATTTTCATCGCTGAACACTAATACGAACTCAAAATTTCCATATAAGAACTTCTATATAAGGTGGTCTGATAATAATACACAATCAGCAAAAGTTACTATTCATCAAAAATTTCAAATTAGTCTAAAATTTCAGGTTATTACACCAACTATGTAACATCAAACAGTAAATAAATACAACACTAAAATAAGCAATTGTAAGACTGATTTTGAAAAATTCTGCAATGCCTGCATTGTTTTTGTAGCATTCCCATTAAAACTAACATACATCAAAAACATCCATCCAAACATCCAAAACAACCAACCAAACGTCCAAAAATTAAACTAAAACCATCCTCCAACAAGTCCGTAAACCATCCATCCAAACCAACATACATCAAAAACAATACAATACGAAGATAAAAACTAAGTATCACAAATTCATAGTAAATAAAGTCTTATGATTGAGTTATATTTAAGAAATAGTGGTGCCAAGAGTTAGTGCCAGGAGTGGTGCCAGATGTGACTGGAGTGCAAAATTCATTTCCATCACTGGAAACGGTTGCACAAAAGTCACTAACGTCAACTTTGAGATCCGGATTTGCCTCTCCTAGTTTCATCAACAACCAGGCCATGTTGTCTTGTACTTTTCCCTTTACCTTCTCTTCCATCTCACTCTCTAGCTGACTAATCTTTGCGTCCAGCTCCTCGACCTTAGATTGTGGAACTTGAGTAGCCGGTGTTTCTGTCAAGGAAACTGCTTTACCTTGCCTTCCCACCAACCAATCTGGTCGATTCTTTTTTCTGGGAATGACCTCATCTGCATCATTACCTGTTTCCATTTTCTCTTTAAAGAAATCCTACAAGAGAAAGTTTTTTCAAGTTTAGAGAGGTAGAGGTAAAATGTGTTGAAATATATACTTTAGGAGATAATATACTTATTTTTTTCTAAACTACATGTGTACTAGATTTGTACTTGCGCCCACTCTTGCTTACAACTTTTTATATCGATTTTAGGATCAGATGGGGACTTAAGATTTGGGTCTTTTTCTTTGTGTCAAGTATCAGAAACAACATAAAAGTTAAAACTCGACAATTAATCAGACAAGCTTGGTACGGGAAGTCGGGAACATAGTAGATAAAAATTCAAAATAATCAGAACATACAATTGACTGGTCAACTTGAAGCAAAACTTCACAGTGCAAACACTTTCCAAACTAATTAAAATCTCATAATACAAATTAAAGATTAAACTATTACTAAAATACATAAAATCTCTATTAAATAGTGCAACCAGTAATAGGCCAACACAAAAAACTTAAGCAATTACTATCATCATGTGGTAATTTTGTAAGTGTGAATTTGACAAGACACGCTGAATGAGGATAAAATTTAACATGATCGGTGATAAATATTTAATACAAAAAACAGAAGTGTTCAATTCAAATATAATACTTCTTATTTGAGTTCTTATAAATTAATATAAGAAAAGGTACAAGGTACTCAATTTTAATTCTTATAAATTATCGACATCATAAATTATCAAATATTTAAATGTCTCAATTATTATAAATTATTAAAAGGTACCGGGTACTTGATTTGTTATGCGCATACAAAGTCAAGAATCACAGAATTTAAATGTTATGACTAATCAACACAATTTGTCATGTTACAATAGTAAGCACTTAATCAATCATACCAGTTTTGTTCTAAGCTCAACAAAACTCTTACCACCGAGACTGTGTGTCTCAACATACTCATTGTGATGAGCCTTATTTTCCTCAACCAAATTCTGTTACCAAAACAATATTATCATATATTACTTTCGGTATCAAATGGCATGTACCAAATTAATTTCTACATTATATACATGCCATCTTATAAAAATAGCTTAACTGCATCGTCTGACTAGTAATTTAACAACATCTTAAAATCCTCAAGTGGAATATGATCCGGCCTGTTCCGAATTCTCTACTCATCATTGTCAAATTCTGAGTAATGATTCTCTTCACATGGGACTTGTGTGTTCTCCAAGATGAATTAAGTGTCATGTACACCCACTTCTCCCCTTTGGTGCAATATCAAACATTTCTTATAATGTATTAACAAAGAGCTTGAATTGGTGCACAAATATGAGAAAAGTAAATTAAAGGTCGCGTTATAGAGGTCACCAAATTATATTCCAACATTTGCTTCTTCAAATCATATGGAACAACATGCCAATTAACATAAGTCAGCGACACATTATCCTAACTAGAGTCCCCAGGAAATTGCTTAACTCGGATCTAGTCTTTCGGTCTCCAATTGGTTGACCACGTTTACTCAGTTTAACAAATTTCTTTTCACCAGCACTCCTAGCATGAACTTTTAACATTTTTGAACGTCCTCTATATTTTTTAGGACCTTTTCACTTAGCCATCAAATAAAGTAAAATGCATTTACCATATTATTGCTAATAATCCTACTAATTGTTAGTAAATGAGGCGTACACTATTAAGAAAAAAATAAAAGGGGGCATACACACGCATTATCTGCTTCTAGATTTTCACCTTCACTTGCATTTGGTAAAATCGTATCACCAACATCCTCTCTCCTCAATTCAGCTTCAAGATTTTGCTTCTGACGTTCTCGCAAGGCGATATAAGCAGTAGCTGTACCACTTGTTACAGAGTTTTCGCCTCCACTTGTAGTAGTAGCTTCTTTCTTTATAGCAGTGGCAACTTGTTTTCCTTTGTCGATAACATCCACCGGATCCTTATCACCCCAATTTCTAGCATTTGGTCGCGAACGAGTTCTAGGACCAGGTGTAGCTTTTCGTTTCTGGACAGATTTGATTCTCTATAAAATAAACATTAAATACCAATCTAGGAAAAATATAAACAAGTAAAACAATGTACTAGTATAAAGGAGAGCTTTTTGAAAAAATAAATCATTTTTTATAGCACACTATAAATTTGAAGTACACTAATGAATATACTTTAATGAAGTGTCACCCTCCTATGGCACACATCATAGTTGATAAATTTCTAATAAATAGCCTATTTTTTATAAATAAATATTACCTTTGACATGTCATCACTTTTATCTCAACTCTCATTTTCCACAACATATTCAGAAGATTCCACCCCATCGTTCTTTTCCTTTGTACTTTCCTGCAATATCAGTTTAATTGGATTAGCAACATAATTTCTTAATCCGAGTTCCTTGAACTATTTTTTGTTTTCTTCCACATTCTTCAATTTACGCAGCTCATACTCATTCACTTGGCCCGACTGCAAGCATTAAAAATATTAGTTGGTATCTCAAAAAATTATGACACCAATTAGAAGGGAAAGAGGTGTGAGCGAGCTAAGGGACATTATTACTACCTCAATGTTAGTTTTAGTGCTTCATCTTTAGTTTTCAACAAATAAATCCACATATATCGACTGCAATCATCTACTAACAGTAAGAAATATTTGTTACTTGCGGAAGTTAGTGGTGTAAAGGGACCACATATATCTCCATGTATCAATTCGAGCACGAATTTGGCACTGAAGTTGGCCTGAAAAGGGAATGGATTTCGTACTTGCTTAGACATCAGGCACCCTTCACACGTCTTTTTTGGCTGAATTAGCTTCGGTAGACCGTAGGCCATCTCTTCCTTGTACATAAGTGTCAATGCAGCAAAATGCACGTGGCCAAGGCGTGAGTGCCAGAGCCATGAGTCTCTCTCGACCTTTGACAACAAACAAACAGAGTCACAGGCATTTTCTTCAGCACAGCCGCTATCTTCAATACTGATTTTGTATAACCTATTTGTAGTGCGTTTCACTTTCATTAGCAGTTTGTCTTCAGTATCACGAACCCACAAAAATTCACCTTGCAAAACCAACTTATTTCCTTCCTCGAAAAACTATCCCAGACTTATAATATTATTACACAGAGAAGGGATGTAATATACCTCACGTAAATATCGAGTTTCACCATTTTTGCAGTTGAACTGGACTGATCCTTTCCTTGATTTTCACCGTAGAACCGTCTCCAAAATGCACTTTACCAGTCACGCTCTCATCTAGATTACTGAATTTTCTTCCTCGCCCCGTCATGTGTTTACTCGCCCCATTGTCTAAATACCATACACAAACATTATCTCGATTCTTTTCAGGTTTCTGTAATTCTGGGATCACACTCATCTCATTCAGTAATATCATACCCTCCTTACCTTCTTCTCCACACTCAGATAGGAGCAACGTGGGCTCGTCACCCTGAATATCAACCTGTGACAGGTTTTCCTCAGTGCTCTGTTCTCTCTCCCTTTTTGGTTTACGACATTCTCCGATATAGTGTAGCACCTTACACGACTTTTATCTCGTCCCCAACATCCCTTTGAACTCTGTGATCCCTCAAATCTTCCTCTAGTACTGCGAATTTTCCATTCTTCTTTAGTAAACAAAAGTTTCCCTTCTGTGTTCTCCCATTTTAACCATTCATCCATTGTCAACATGAGCTGATCTCCTCAGGCCCAGGTTGGATCTTTAGCCTCTCCTCATGGGCCTTGACTGACCAAATTGTTTCTTCCACCGACATTGTCTCAAGGTTGCCAAATTGCTCGATTGTTGAAGTAATTTGCAAGAATTTAGATGGGACTACACGAAGCAGTATCTTTACAACGTAACTCTCAGTCACTGTCTCCCCTAGTGCTCGTATGTTTGACACTAATCCATTCATCCTCATCACAAAATCATCAAGTTGATTAGTATCCTTCATGTTCAATGCTTCAAACTCTGCTTTTAGTGTTTGAACTCGTGCTGTTTTCACCCGTTCTGCACCTTGGCACGTAGTTCTTATTACATCCCAAGCATCCTTTACCGTCTTTTTATCTGCTAAGGACAACAAAACGTCCTCAGGTATCCCTTGATAGATCATGGCTAAAGCAATTTTGTCCATTTTCCCATTAACTGTAGTCTTTGGGTCACTGGGCTCGACAGCTTCCCACATCCCATGCACTTGCAAGAACACCCTCATCTTCATGGACCAAGCCGTGTAATTCTCCCTTGTCAGCGTTGGGTAACTTAAGCCAACTGATCCTCCTTTAAGTTTGTTTACATCCATTGGCTTTGCCTTAGACATTTACGTACTGAAGCCCCTGAGCTCTGATACAAAACCTTAGTAACCGGAAACTTTACACACACATATGTATACTTGCAGAAAGAAATAACACACACAGAACACACAGCTTTGAGACAAGCTCAGAGTTTTAGTTATATTCAAACTGCTACAATGACAAGACACACTCTCATACATTTAGAGACGTGAGAATAATACACATATACTAAACTATTAAAGCAGTTGAGATAAAACAGAACACTCCTATTCTTACTCCACACCTACATGATCACCTACAGAAACGGGAACAAAGACACGACCTAGTCTTGCTGATCTAAAACGAGTTTAATCACAGCAACTTATTTGAATAAAATAAATAGACTGAAGTAACAAATAAAATGAGTTTAGATTAAACTCCAACATTGCAACCCTTATCTTTGATCATATTTCGAATTCGTCTTAAACATTTAATTTCTTCATAATGCATTGCTCCACTTTAAAGTTTATATGCACCCATTTAACAATTTCCATCCAAAACAACCATTACCATGAGGGCAAAACTGGAAGAAAAAGTTAAGTTTATTTCATGACGAAAGGCACCCCATAGAATATTGTGGCAGTTTATATATATATTTATTAAATACTAATTTTTTTAAAAATACCACTTTCTTAAACTGTTTCAACTTATTTACTTGATAGGATTCATCGAACTTTAGTTAAGGTAGATGCAACTACAAAAAGATACAAAAAGGAGCAAACACACTCCGAAGAGTTTTGGAGATGGTTAAAGGTAGAAGTTGAAAATCTGGAGACCAATACAACTGAGTTATAGGTGTTACCATTAGGTACGAATCGGACAGCGAGGAGGTTTAGTGGATATTTCATAAATGGTTATTGATTCCACACAAAACCAAAGATTCTCGATGCACAATACAGAATAGTGGAGTTTTTTTTCTAAAACCACTAGTTTTGCAAATTGAAAGGACCAAAACCCAATTATAGGGGAAACTACTACAGATCTGCTGAATATATTATTGAAGTTGATTGTTGGGTAGTATTAAGGGTGGTTCTTTTTAAGTGTTGCTGGTACCAAGAAGAAAAAGATCCCTATGGTCTGACTAGGGTGAATTTTAACAAGTCCCGCCATAAATCTGATCCTTATGTTCTTGCTTCACAAGTGCAGCAAGTATTTTATGTGAAAGATCCAATTGCAAAATCTGTGCAGTATGTTATCAAAAGACTACCAAGGGTCTGGTGTGACGTTGACGACCAAGATTCTCTAGAAGAAGAAAACAACCCTCGTGATAAACATGATTCTAATCTTGATTTTCAAATACAAAATCAATTTCATGAATTTAGTTGGTCCAGGGATGATATCCCTAAAAGACAAGTCCCTGTTTCATTAACTTCAGTAAAAAAAAAACTACTATGTAGTATGTAATTTATAAAATTATTTTAGTTGGTGATGATCTATAAATTAATTACCTTACACCGCCCCATATTCACCACAGCAGAACGGAGTGGTTGAACGTCGAAACAGAACGGTTGTGGCAATGGTAAGAAGTTTCCTCAAAGAAATGCAAATGCCCGTTACTTTTTGGGGGGAGGCTGCAAGATACTCAGTGTATATCTTGAACATGTTGCCCACGAGAGCAATTACAGGAAAGACTCCCTATGAAGCTGGGAAAGGGAAAAATCAACACTTTCATACATATAAAATTGTTTGGTTGCATTGCTCACATGAAGGTACCAGGGGCTCAAACAAGGAAATTGGATGATCGTAGCAAAATGGTGGTTTATTTGGGTAGCGAACCAGGATCTAAAGCACATCGTCTGTACGACCCAAAAAAAGGCATAGTGCATGTGAGTCATGACGTAGTCTTTGAAGAGAATAAAGGTTAGATGTGGGAATTGTCTTATTAGGGAAGTGTGAAAAAATATGATACATATACCCTAGTTGACACATCATTTGCTACATCTGATCAGACCAACTCAACTACGGATTATGGGGGAGAGTCAACACCAGTGTATCACAGTGGTGGGTCTGATGTTTCTGAGAATTCTTCGTCGACTTGGGAAGATCCAGAATAAACTACTAGTGCTCCAAGAAGGATAAGGCTTCTCAGTGATGTGTACAAAGATGCACCATAAATTGATTTGTTGGATGATGAACTCATGTTGATGATGATAGTTGATGAACCAAGCTCATACAAGCAAGCTACCACAAAAGTCGAGTAGAGAGATGCAATGAGGACAGAAATTGAAGCTATTGAACAGAATGAAATTTGGCAACTAACAGAGCTGCCTACAGGCCACAAGGAAATTGGACTGAAATGGCTGTTTAAGCTAAAAAAGGATGCATCTGGGAAGATTACAAAGCACAACGCCCGTCTCGTCGCTAAAGGGTATGTACAGCAACATGGAATTGATTACGAAGAAGCTTTTGCTCCTGTTACTAGACTCGAGACCATGAGACTACTTCTTGCACTAGCTGCGAAAAATGCCTGGGAGGTCCATCACTTAGATGTCAAGTCTGCATTTCTGAATGGGGAGTATAGAGTAGGAGGTTTATGTAGTGCAATCGGAGGGCTTTGTTAAGAAGGGACAAGAATACAAAGTTTATAAATTGATGAAGGCTTTGTACGGCTTACGTCAAGTACCTAGGGCTTGGTATGCCCGTTTAAGCAAATGTTTGGAAGAGCTGGGATTCGTGAAATGTTCGTATGAACACGCTGTATATACAAAAAAAGAAGGGGAAAAAGTATTGGTTGTTGCAGTCTACGTTAATGACCTTCTAATCACTGGAACTAGCCTCACGAATATAAACAAGTTCAAGAAGGAAATGAGCTGTGTTTTTGACATGAGTGACCTGGGAAGACTATCTTACTATTTGGGTATAGAGGTGGATCAAAAGGATGGTTATACTGAGATTAAACAAACGGCGTATGCGAAGAAGGTGATAGAGAAAGTGGGCATGACTGGATGTAACCCGGTTAAATATCCCATGGAGCCTACGGAGAAAATCAATAAGGACGAACATGGGAAAGAAGTAAATTCAACGCAGTTTAAATCTATGGTAGGTGGTCTCAGATATCTTGTATTTACAAGGCCTGATATAGCTTATTCTATTGGGGTGATGAGCAGATTCATGGAGAGGCCCCCAGAACTGCATCTGGCTGCTGTTAAGCGAATTTTCCGCTATGTAAATGGAACACTTGATTTTGGTCTGGTCTACACAAAAGGTGAAGGAAACTATTTGTTGACAGGATACTCAGACAGTGATTTTACAAGCAATATGGATGATAGGAAATCAACTGGAGGTATGGCATTCTACTTGAATGAAACCTCATCACTTGGGTGTCCTAGAAGCAAAAATGTGTAGCACTGTCATCATGCGAGTCTGAGTTTATGGCAGCCACAGCTGCTGCGTGCCAAGGGATATGGCTCTACAATATTCTGAGGCAAATTAGAGACATTAAATTAGGTCCGGTTGTGCTGTATATTGATAATAAATCTGCAATAGATTTAGCTAAGAATCCGGTCTTTCATGGAAGGAGTCAACACATGGACATCCGCTATTACTTTATACGTGATTGTGTAGAACGAGGTGAAATTGTTCTCCGGCATATTAATACAAATGAACAGCGAGCTGATGTGTTTACAAATTTAGACATATTAATACAAATGAACAGCGAGCTGATGTGTTAACAAAGGCATTATGCAGAGCCAAATTTGAAGGGATGCATGAACTACTCGGTGTTAAGAATCTGCAGACAGGTTTAGATTAAGGGGAGCTTGTTGGAGTTTAGTCTAAACTCATTTAAATTGTTATTTCAGTCTATTTATTTTATTCAAGTAAGTTGCTGTGATTAAACTCGTTTAAGATAGCAAGACTAGGTCGTGTCTTTGTTCTGGTTTATGTAAGTGATCATGTAGTTGTGGAGTAAGAATAGGAGTGTCCTATTTTATCTCAACTGCTTTAATAGTTTAGTATATGTGTATTACTCTCACGTCTCTAAATGTGAGAGAGTGTGTCTTGTCATTGTAGCAGTCTTGTCTCTGTGTGTTGTGTGTGTGTTATTTCTTTCTGCAAGTATACATGTGTGTGTAAAGCTTCTAGTTACTACATGCAAAGTGCGATTTATTCGAAAATAAATCTATATTCATTTATCGATAACCAACTAATATATTCACTAATTAACAAATAAAAAATCTCTTAAAATTAATATATATTTTTTATATCATGCCTATTCATTATCTAGTTGTAATGCAATACAAAGTGCCAGAATACTCCTATCCTTCATGTAACCTTCCTTTTCATTCATAAGTTATTAATCCAATCATAAGTTCCCACTGCATCTATAAGTTCACGTAACAGCTATTCTTCTCCTCGTTATACTGTGGAGTATAGTCATGGAGTCTCCTGCTGTTGCATTCTTGTACATTTGGGTAGTCCAATCCACTCTTGTCATAGTAGGGCCTTGGGTAGTCCAATCCACTAGTAGCTCTCCATTTTGTTTAGGGTCTTCAAGTTTCTTTGCTGTCTCATCTTGTCAGCATGACAATTTCAGGTAAATTGTGGAGCATTTTCTTCATTGTCTACTGTCAAATTCACAGCAAACAAATACAAGAAATATGATATGAGAAATTGAAAAGAAAAATTGAAATCAAATTGAATATAATAAAAATATTTATGAGAACAATGAGATGAACTAACCATAGTCACATTAAATATAAATAATAATTTTCATGTATAATTCTTGTTCTATGGTTTGTGGTGGTTGTTTAATTCTTTGTATATTAAACAAAAATTAAAAATATATTAGAACAATTATACATAGAGTTTCTTTAACAAAATATAATGCTTACACTTTGAAGTGAATTGGAGATAACAAAATTTGGCCTGTGGAATCACCCATTTTACCATCAAAAATTGTGGCTTCAAAAAACTAGAAATTGGAGTAATTAATTGAAAAGGGTTATAAAGGCTTTTCTAATAAACATATATTAGAACATATATTCTTAATTGGAGAAAAAATGTCATGGAATTTGGTATGAGAAATAATTGTTTTCACGGATTTTCAACTGAGGGGAAGAGAAAAAGAGGCGTCTCAGAGGAAGCTGGATGTTATGTCTCACATATAGTATTATGAATTAATTTGAACGGTCAAGATTAAATCCGTAATACAAATCCTTATACCTTTTGCACTTATAAAGCTAACCAGGTGTTTATACAATAAATTAAAAAAATATTACTATTATATTAAAAATATTACTATTCTATAGCATTTTTGCGAAGTAAATTTTATATTTAGGACACCATAAATTTACTTTTTATTTTTTATTTGATCAAATATTAAAATTTCTTGTGAGATTTTCTAGGAAATAAAAGTTAACTTTTGCTACTAATTTATTTTGTAAGAAGTATTATGATGCTTAGGGCGTATTTACTATAATACTCTTCAAAAAAATAAGTAAATGTTATAATATATTTTTAATGAAGTAAAAATTATTTTATTTAACTAACATGCAAATGTATTTTTTGTTTCTTATTTTTTGATTACATTATAATTTTTTCTTTTCTACAGAATAAAAAATGACTTTTAATAATAATTTATTATGTGTTACTCAAATATAAAAATTTATCAATATGCTTCGTGCATATACATTTGAAGACAAACAAATAATTTTTTAAAATGGGACATACTCAATATTTTAATTATTGACTTAATGTTAACATGTAGATATTTTAACAATATGAAAAATAAATCTAAAAGAGTATAAAAGAATTTAAGAATTAATTAAAATTTTCTATATTACTAAAACTTAAACATCTTCTACAAGAAGGAGGGTCATTTCCTACCATGCCATTGATAAGAAATGACCTAAATTGGGTAGGAAAATGGGTCAATTCCTACCAACTGCTAGGAAGGTGGTAGGAATTACCAAGTCCTAATTGCTACTTAGTAGCTGGTTGTTTCCTAAATGATTCCACCTGCCAAATGGTTGCCCATTGGTCGACCACTACCCCATTTAATGTTCCTATAGGCTCAAAAAATGCTAAAGTAACACCAAAGTAAGTAGACCAATATTGTTGTTGTAATAGCACCTATAGCAACACAATTTGTATGTTGCAATAGAATTTTTGATTTCTATAAAAAGAGAAGTGACCCCACAACGGCCTATATTAATGTGGGGCCAAATAAATAATTTTGAAAAATTCATATTCAATAGTTTATTTTTCTTTTTCTTTTAATTTTCATAAATTTAACAATAAATAGAAAAATATTTCAATCTAAAATATAAATGGAAATATTCGAAGAATAATTAGACTAATATTAGATATTAGAAATACAAGACAAAAATTAGATAGTAGAGGAAGGGGTTCCAGATTGTGATTGGAGCAAGCAAAACCACAATACTTTATGTGCTTATTCTATGATTTTCAACCACTATTTAGAGGCACATCATCACATCCTCGACCCCTACAAATATAACTGCCTCATTAACGATAATTAACACAATTTATTGTTTTCATATGTAACTCCTAATATATTATTAACACAATTAAATTATATGTTTGTAACTTCCACATAATGGATATATTTTAATCCTATATTAATTTTGAAAAATGAAGCCAAATATAACACTTACCACATGGCCATCTATGTGGCTTTCCACGTGACAGCTGACCCAGTCAAGGTTTTTTTTTACATTCATAGATTTAGGATTGGTAGGTTTCATGCTAGAATGTATGTTAATTTCCTACCAGCGTTTCACTTTCCTACCAAGTATAAGGCCCTAGGAAATAGTTTGAATGTGGTAGGATATGGTTCCAATGCACTAGGAAATGGCTTGAATATAGTAGGAAATGCTGGACAGTTTATAAAAAATCTATTTCATTGATGTGAACGTAGAAAATTTGCATAAAAGAATTAATATTTAACTCATAACCATACAACAAAACTAAAATTAAAAAATCATAAACGAGAATCCAGGCTAATCACCATTATAACATAAAAACTTAAATTTACATCTCCATAACAATTGTTGAAAATTAGGAATAGTAATTCATTACAACAATTAGTAAATGTTTTAAAAGTTTAAACTAATTATTTTCAAGTTCTCGTTATTGTTGAATCCTTTGGCTTCATGAGGACCCTTTGATTTTCAAGTAGATAAAGCATAATTCTCAGATCAATACAAAAAAAATTATTCTACATTTTAATATATAAATTACTTCATCATATGTTAATTATTTATATTATAAACATAAAAGTAAAGGTACATGATTTAAAATAACGTCAACATATATTATTTTAATTTCTAAAATTTATGTTTCTGTTAATAATTATTAATAAGAAGATAAGAATATTAATTAAAAATTAATGTTCAAAAGAGTACAAATCTAAAAGAGTACCAAAGAATATAAAAGAATTTGATACTTAATTAAAATTTTCTATATTACAAAATAGTACAAAAGAATTTGAGGATTAATCAAAAATTTTTATATTACTAAAACTTAAATATCTTCTACAAGAAAAACCATAATTTCCTACCACCCCATTGGTACGAAATGGCCGAAAGGTAAATGGGTCAATTCCTACCCATTAACTTTGTGGGAATTACAAGTCTACTTGGTAGAAATTGATGGTCGTTTCCTTAATGGTACATGGTTGCCCATGTGACATGCCACATGGCCACCCACGTCAGCTACAATGTTAGATAAATGCGGGTCCATGTTGATGAGTAGACTTACCACATGTGGCGGGACCGTCTACGTGGCTTGCCAATTGGTAGTTGACCCACTTAAGGTTTTTTCATGACATTCATTTCCAACCCGGATTGGTAGATTTTGATTGAGGATTAGGAGGCTTGATGGGAGAAAGTATGTCGAATTTCCTACCACCGTTCCATTTCGTACGAGCTATACCTTATCATTGTCATTATGTGGCTTGAATGCCATATAAAATAGCTTGAATGTGGTAGGAAATGGCTTGAATGCCCTAGGTAATGGCTTAAATATGGTAGAAAATGCTCGACAATTTTATAAAAATAACTATCATATTTATGACAATGTAGAAATAATTACATTATAAAATTAATATTTAGCTCATAACCATACAATAATAACCAAAATTAAAAAAATTATCACAAACCACAATTCAGGCTTATCACCATTATAGTATAAAAAGTTAAATTTACATCTCCATAGCAATTGTTTAAAATTAGAAATAGTAATTCATTACAACAATTAATAGATGTTTTAAAAGTTTAGACTAATCATCTTAAAGTTCCTTGAATCCTTTGGCTTCATTATTTGTAATTTTGTTATTGCTTTTTACATTTTCTTGGCATCAAGTAACTAAAATCTATATAAGAAGAGTTTTTAAATGTTAGTAGTCGTGACACGAATGAACATTTAATACACGTAGTAAAAATAAAGAACTAATTACGTACAGGTATATAAACCTATCAAGCCTAAATTTTTTAAAAAAAACATTAAATTGCACACATATATAAGAGATATAAAATTAATAGAAATATAATTGAGATGTTAAAATGAAGAAGATGAAGATATTTACCAAATATAAGAAGAAGAATAAAGAATTATGAAATGAAATTTTGGTAGAGTAGATGAAAATGAAAGTGAAAAGAGAAAGATAGTAGTTCATAGGTTCAAGCCAGTTATGTCGTACGAACATCGGTAGGTTATGAGTTCGGGCCCAATTTTTAAATTTTTTGGGTTTCGGCGGAATATTTGAAAATTTTCATTTTGGCTTCATATTCGAAATTTTGGTTCATTTCCTACCAATGTCAGTAGGTTTTGAGTTGGGTTCAATTTTTGAATATAAAACGTAAGGGCTTAATTTTAAAATATCAAAATTTCACTTACATATAAAAAATCAATATATATAATTATCCGTATAGGTGGATTATTAAAAAAAATTTAAAAATCAAAATGTGTAATCCAAACAACCTCTAAACTATGAGTATAAACCTAACTCAGACTTCATACACTCTAGGTCTTTCATTTTCTAAACAATTTTATTTATTTATAATTATTTTCTTGTCGAATTTTTTTCTTAGTTTCCTTTCACTACAAAATGATATTTCACTTTTAAAGTTATAATTTATCGAAACATTCCTATGTTTATTATTTTTTTCCTAATAATTATAATTTATTTAAATAAAATAGATACACCAGAATGTAAGTATTAATCAAATAATTTTTATCCTACATTACTAAAATGAATAGATCTTTACATCTTTAGAGTTTGATCGACAAAAATATGATAAGCTGTTAGAATATGCCTTGAATGAGTAAATGCCCCAAACGCTGGGACTTTGGGTCTATCACTGAGTCGGGGTCCAGCGATGAAGCGGCCTAGTTTAGGGGTTCAGGCACGCAACGTGGTCCAGGGGCGAAGCGCCCTGGTTTAGCGATATCCGATTTAATTCCATAAAGAGTTCGAACAACTTCTCAAGTTCACTACAATCCACAATTACATGTACAATTGTTTGAAAAGATCTAAGATAGATACTACATGGTGAATTTCCTTTCTGTTTTGCCTTGAGATGGGAAAATCTTTAAATGATTAGACCGATAAACTATTTAGCCATGTTTGTTCGATGATATAGTAAAATCCACTATTTTTATTTGGTTACATACACTTTAGACTCCTTCTACAGCTTCTACTTTTATTAGGAACTCATATATTTTGTCGTGAACTTCTTTACCGATAATATTGCACCAGAGAAATAGTAGAATCGATACTACTTCAAGGCATGTCAGTTTCGAAGTAGTGTATGAAGTCTTATTCAAGTGATGCTTCTCATTTCTCACGATTTACAGTGGTTTTCTCAGTTGTTAACTCGAATAACAAAGAACAACATATTCTTGGTTCTTAGGAACTTTAAGTAATGATACACAAATTAGGTGATCTTCCTACGTATAAATCAATCTTCTTCATTGCTGCTGCATCTATAACCTATTGAAAAACGTATGACATATAAGAAGTGCATCTATAAAGGATTCAGCAATCCCCTCATAATTCTGGAGCAGAGGAACTCAGAACAAAGGAATTGATTCATGCTAGTGCTCTTCTATCAGTCCCCAACCATATATCTTTGATATTTCGGAATTTTGAACTCTACTTACTAGAAATTGACTGAGCTTATTTCCGGATTTGAAGTTAAGCCAGTAACTAAAATTTCGTGCAGAAAGAAGAACCAAGTTTAATGTTTTTGAACAAAATCTCTTTCAACATGGCAAACAAAAAATGTGTACCGAAATGTCAAGTAGTTCTTCCGACGATAAATTCCAGTCATCGTATAAACAGCAACCCGAAAGTAAGCCAGCATCTAACTAACATTAGTATAAAAATTATAATGCATCAAATCAAAGTCTATGCATGGAAAAGATATGGCTTAATTGAACAGATTAAAATTTGATCAAATAGAGCTGAAATATTGTTAGAATATGCCTTGAATCAGTAAATGCCCCAAACGCTGGGACTTCTGGGTCTCGCTGGGCTTTTCCGTAACCACCTGAGAGTATTCTATAAACTCTATAAAGCAACCTAAAAGTACAATGTAATTTGTATCATCGAGATCAATAAAACTTTTCTCTTCTACGTATTTTGTATTCTTCCTTTACGTTTATTATTATAGTCTTTCTTGCTTCCGTTATAACAAACTTGTATCAGAGCTAGGGTTTTGAATTTCGGTTCAAGGAGAAAGACGTCTGGGATGTCTTGTGGTATTAACATGAAGGTTGACAAATTTGCTGGGTGATTCAGTTTCAGTTTATGGCAAATCATGTTGCTTGCGTGCCCTGTTAAAGCAACAGGGGCTCTGGGCGCCATTAAACAAGAAATCGGCTGCTTCTGGAAGCGCTGAGATGGACAGTCTCGAAGAAAAGGCACAATCAACAATTTTGTTGTGCCTTGCAGATGATATTATTACTAAAAACACGAAGGAGGATACCACGTCCGGTTTATGGTTGAAGCTAGAAAGTTTCTACATGAAAAAGTCTTTAACATATAAGTTGCTTCTGAAGCAACGTCTGTTTAGTCTACTAATGCAAGAAGGTATGTCTCTTCGAGATCACTTAGATCACTTAAACATAATTTTATTAGAATTGCTTAATATTGATGTTAAAGTTGAAGATGAGGATGCTGCTTTAATTCTGTTAGTTTCTATACTATTATCATATGAGAATTTTGTGCAATCGTTTATTGTTGGTAAAGATACAATTTCTCTAAAGGAGGTTTGATCTTCTCTACATTCTAGAGAGCTACGCCATAAGGCGGCTGGTACAGGTTTAGATAATCAGGCAATTGGGTTGGTAGCCAGCGGGAATACCAGACATGGAAAGTCAGGGAAGAATAAATCCAAGAAACCAGCTCCTAAGGGTTCAAAATCTAATGATGTCTGCAATTACTGTAAAGAGAAGGGACACTGGAAATCTAACTATCCCAAGAAAAAGAAACAACGGGATAAATTGGCGGGTACTGCTGCAGAAACTGCTGCTGTAGCTGCTGATAATTTTGAAGAAGATATTGCTCTAGTAGCTACCAATCACACGCATCACTCTGATGTGTGCATTCTTGATTCTTGATAATTTTGAAGAAGATATTGCTCTAGTAGCTACCTTGTATCTTCTTCAAGGTTCTACATTAACCGGTCCGTTGCTGTTGACTCCTCGGAGATTGAAAGGAAAACAAAAACATGTTGTGGCACATGAGTCTCGATCACATGAGTGAAAGAGGGATGCAAATTCTGTCGAAAGCTGATTTTTTTTGTGAAAGGTCACAGGTTTTGAGTTTTGTGAACATTGTGTTTTTGGAAAGTTACATCACAACTTGTTTCATAAAGCAACACACAGAACAAAAGGCACACTTGATTATATCCATTCTGATTGTTGGGGTTCTTCCCGGGTGGAGTCTTTAGGGGGTCAACGGATATTTTGTGTCAATGATAGATGATTTTTTAAGAATGACTTTTGTGTTCATCATAAAGAATAAAAGTGAAGCCTTTAAGATTTTAAGTAGTGTAAGGCGCTAGTGGAGAATCAAACAAGGAAAAAGATTAAGAGGCTGCGAACTGATAATGGCCTGGAATTTTGCTCGTCTGAGTTTAATGAATTCTGCAAGAATGATAAAATTTCTAGGCATCAGACAACAGAATGGTGTAGCAGAACGTATGAATCAGACACTCTAGAGAGAGCTATGTGCATGCTCTCTAATATTGGACTAACTAGAAGATTCTGGGCAGAAGCACTTACTACAACGTGTTATTTGATAAATCATGGACCTCACACAGTTATTCATCTCAAAACTCCTATTGAGAAATGGTCTGGTAAGCTTGCTGATTACTCCGATTTAAGAGTTTTTGGTTGCACTATTTATTATCATGTAAATGAGGGTAAATTGGAACCACGAGCAAAAAAATGAGTATTTGTAGGCTGTGGGGATGGGGTTAAAGGTTATGGAATCTGGTCTCCATCTGAAAATAGGGTTATACTGAGTTGAAATGTAGTCTTTGATTAAGATTCTATGTTTAATTCTATGTGAAGTCTAATGTTTTTCAAGAAAGTGGTGGTGTTGAGAAACAATTGGAGCAGGGAGTCACTCAAGATGAGAGTGAACCACAACGGGAAGTTCAACAACCACAATCAGAATCAGAATCATCAGTTTCATCATTACTAGTAGTGAGTTAGCACAGCTAGGCTCTTGATCGATCGAGGAGAGCTAATCACAGGGTGCCTCCCAAGAAACATGGTTTTGAAGATATGGTGGCATATGCACTACAGGTTGCTGAAGTGGTGGATCCTAGCTCTGATAAGCCATCCACTTATAAAGAAGGTGCTACATGTACTGAGTCTACAAACTGGTTTGATGCAATGGGAGATGAAATGGAGTCACTTCAGAAGAATAAGACTTGGGAATCAGTCAAGCGGCCTCGAGACAGAAAGATTGTCACTTTTAAATGGGACTACAAGAAGAAGGAAGGAGAAACATCTGTTGAGGGTATCAAGTATAAAGCTCGGTTGGTAGCTCGAGGGTTCACTCAAAATAAGGGAGTAGACTACAATGAGATTTTTTTGCCAGTG
>PHNY01099366.1:0-10340 GCA_003724115.2 Anethum foeniculum
TTTAGATCCTGATTTTGAGGAGCCTGTCAAGGCACTGATGTACAGGAACTAGTGTATATATATTTGTATTCAGCCTCCCATATGAAATGAAGCATTTCTCAATACATCTCAAAAAGCTTCAATAACGCAATAACAGAAAGTATTTGTAATATCATAAAAATAAAGTTAGAACTTAGAATCACTAAAAGATAATTAGAGGAACGCTTAGTACAAAGGTTACCTCATCAACACAAAGGCGTGATGGTTCTTTAGCCATCTCTAGGACACCCTTGATCAAAGATCTTAAACCTTTCTCAGGAGATATGAGATAAGGTTGATAACCATCTGCTTCTAAAACAACCTGACACCAGAACCAATTAACTATTATAAAATGGACCAGACACAAAATACTTTAGACAGTTCATACAAGATATATACACAATCAAATATTCGTAGAGGGAGAGCTCATATTGGAAATAAATACCCTCTTGACATTGTTTATGTCAAAATGTCTGTCCAAGGGAAGCTGCTTAATTCTATTAGGAAAGCTCCCCTCAAAACTAGCAACCACCTTCCATCCACTACCCTGCATTGAGAAACTGTGAGGAACATCTAGAATACTAATTACATAATTAAAAAGTAGTATTATATGTCTTTTAGTATAAGCTGATTGGTCAAAGATAGTTGACCAGGCCTTGTTATATCAACTCTATAAATATCATATCCCATATATATAAGATTAAGAGTGTTTGTTGTTGCCGCCATTTTTATTGTTTAGTATAAGATGTTTACAATACTACCTCTAACAGCTTATTATTATTTAAATAGGTTTATATAGTTCTTCAATGATTTAAAACAATATTAAAAAGTAAGAAACCACGTCGAACAATGAGATTGTCACCACATAATAGATAAAGAATTCTAACATTGAATTATAATATTTAAGAAAGTATTTGCAAGAAACAAACGCAAAAAGGTAAGAAGTTAAATCTAGAAGGAGATTGTCATCCCGTAATATAAAAAATTTAGAATTTTAACACAGACATAATTACAATATAATATTGTGTATACTATAAATAGTTAAAAAATTAATAAACCAAATTAAATTAGCAAGGTTATCACCAGGAGGAAATGGAGTAAAGCCGATTTAGATGTTTTATTCAAAGATTTATAAATATCACAATATTAATACACATCTTTTATTTAAATATTAGAAAAACTATAATTAACGATCTGAGCATCGCACGGTATAAGCTAGTCTTTGTAAAAACCAGAGTTTGACAGTAGTTTCCTATATACATATATATACATATATATGTATGTATATATACATACATATATATATACATACATATATATGTATGTATATATATATATATATATATATGAGCATAAATCTGTCTAACAACTCTCTCTCTCTCTCTCTGCCTTCTACTTCTAACCTTTCTCTCTAAAATTACTATCCATTTCTTCTCTCATTTTAATCTACCAGAAAGCTTAGTTCCTGAAAATTCAACATAGTAAGCAGAAGTAAACTCCATATGTCCAGGTTCTACTTGGGAAGCTTACCTACTACTTATTAAACTGCAGAGGAGAAAATAAATAAGCACAACAACTCCCAAAATTGAACATATAATATAATAACTTCAAGAACAAGTGTAATAGACAATTCCTTCCACATCAAGCGATGCCTCTACCCATCTACCAACAACTCAACCTGACCCTGAACACAGCTACGAAATATGGTTTCATGTTATCCTCTTTTATATAGTTAAATATCTAGTAACAAGAAATGCTATGTCTTCCAGCCACATATCCAACATAGCTTAAAGTTTGAGAAGCTTTCTTATGGAAACGGTTATCCAAAAAAGGGTGATACGCAAAGTCTGAATTGAAACGACATATTATTTAAACTAGAAAAAAGTACCGCCTCACAAACTAGCAAGTATATCAACTTTTATAGTACAGAGACTGCTACTCACCATTTCTTGAGATAAAACATCTTCTACAACATCTCTTGCTAAAGTTGAAAATGATAACATCTTTAATTTCCTTTATAATATAAAATTTTCACATATTGTTCCTTCTAATTTACTAACCCCGACAACATTACATCACTGCTACAAAAAGACCCCAGACAACACTTTCTATCATCACCATATGCTTTATTCTTTTTAAACCATAAAACTCTGACTGTAGACCTACTGATAATATATTATATGCAGTGTTCTATCAATGGCCCTCTGTTGGAATAAACCACAAAACTAATGAATAACTAAGCTTTCTCCCTTTGGTCTCACCTCACCAGTTGTGATATGTTGAAGAAACCTATCCTCAAATTCACGACAAAGCTCCAAAGCTAAGGCCTTTGTGCCTTCAGAGCTACTAACCATTTGTTCGCCAAGCTTTACTAATTCATCTTTTACTATTTCAGACTTCCCCTGCAGCCTGCAGAAGTTGAATAAGAAAAAAAAACACTGATATATGAGAAAATAGAATAGACCTAAAATCCACTCATCTAATTGTGGGGCTCAACAAGTAGAAATTAATAGAGTAAAAATAACAAAATAAGAAGAAAAAATCAACAGAAGGCAGCATGAAGCTCAAGTAAGGCTATGGTATACTGTAATGCACAAGGAATAGGAAATTCCTTTGGGAACATAATAAAAATTTGGGGGTTAAGCATGCCAAATAAATTATGCACAAGGTTACTGACACTAATCAACTTATAATTCAATAATACAAGATGAAATTGCAAGTAGGAACAAGGTAGTACAAGTTAACATCCACCATTCTCAATTCCTCATAATGATTTTTGGCAATCCCGATTCCCCAACGCCAACAAAACCTCAAGATATGCACCACATAGGAACATAGACAATGGAAAACACACTTCAGGGACTAATACCGTCCCTAAACAGAACAGTGTACAGGAGCAATTTGAAAAATTGCGACTTTACAGAGTCTGCCACGTTTCCTTTCATTTCAGGTTTTTTCCCATTTCCCTCCCCATGGTGTTAGCTTTCTATGTTGTAAACTACTGACCTGGTTTAATGCTCTCAGCCTCCCCCCCCCCCAAAACCAAGTCATTATTAGCCATTTAAAAAAAATTATCACAAGGAAACTGTAACTACTTTCTTGGAATCAGCAGGCACACCGCGCAGGGTGTAGTTAGGAGATAGTAGGAAGACTGGATAAACAATTACCTTAATTATGTACAATATTACCAGTAAAACAAAAAAGCTATCCAATGATCCAACAATTTTTTTTTTACAAAAGCAAGTTTAATCAGGCAAGCCATAAAATAAAATTATACCCAGAGAGAAGATTTGGCAGTCTGACATTCATACGATTACGTATCTGTTGAGCAAGGGTCTCCACTAACGCTAGTCTACCAAGCTTACTTTGAGGTGCTCCCGTTAGAATTGACTTTAGACTTTCACTCTCAGCACGCCAAGCAGTTTCAAGTGAATTATCAGATCCAACGCTTCCGGACTGTGCAGATGCTATAGAAACAGATTGACCGATCAAAGCGACCCAAGGTATGTCTGAAGTACTGCGTGGCCCTTGGTTCAACAGAAGAGCCTGAACAGCTGCAAGAACTTTTGGTTCTGAAGCTGCTTGATCTATCTTACTAATCACGCCAATGGTTCTTGTGCCTTAAAATAAACAACAGTAACCCAATGAATATTATTAGTCGTGAAACCCAAATAAAATTAAGTTAATAATAACAGATTTACTTTCTCCATCGAACTCTTTAGCAATTCTGAGGGCTTTAGCCGAGGAAATGTCTGGTGCCTGGGAAGCAGGTATGACAACTAATAGAATTGCATCACTGTGCTCAGCATATTGTGTCTGCAACAAAAAGTAGAGGTCGAACCTTCTTAATACAAAGATAGCTTTTGATTTAAAGAAAAAATATAAAAAAGCTTGATCAGATAAAGCATAATAAAAGATAATTGCATATTCCATGGATGTAAAGATTAAAACAACTCACCAATGAATCGCCAAGATTTCCTTTATCTACTCCAGGCAAATCAACTAATTTCAATGGAGGAGCTATATAAAAGGACAACACAGGCAAAGGGAAGTAAGGTACTATACTACAAAAACAATAATTTCATATAAACACGAGCATAAAACTCCATCAAAACTTCAGAGATAATTGAGCACAAAATTTGGCAACATTTATCTACTACTAATTCCATATATAGCTCTACAGTGATATCTCTACTTATTGCTAGTACTGGGGTCTGGGATATAGTAAAAGATGGAGTACATACCTTCGCTTTCCCATATTAAAAGATACAGGAGGTTCCTATTATTTTAAGGTGCATTGTTTTACAAGGACACCAAAGTGTCAACAAGAATTTATGCATAGAAGAGGTGTGGTTCACAGACATGAGATAGTCAAACTTGTATCAACTTGTTACTATCAACTTTTTCAAAATACTCCATACTTTCCAACTAATTGTTGTAGCAATACAATAAATATAAAAAATGGCACATCCTGGTTGTTTTTTCCACACTTCCCAATCTTCTCTCGTCTTTTAAGTAAAATTTACAAAATTAAAACTATTTCGCCAATTCTCGCAGCATTTCGTATTTCAAGTACTACAAAAGGGTGCAGCTGATATTATATCACATTACCATGTAAATTGGGAAGATAAAGAGACTTCACATGTTACAACCATAGGCAAAAAAAAAAATGTGGGCAGATAAAGAGACTTCACATGTTACAACTATTGGCCATCGATGCATGCTATTAAAGATTATACACGGAAAGTTCACATAAATTTCTAATTTGCAGAAGAAACATGCCATAGAGACTAACCTGTACTTGTACGAAGTTTCAGATATATCTCGTCTTGATTCTTACTTGATATTTTGCTTAGTCTATCCTGTAAAGAATGTCGAAGTGCACCTACAACATATCGAAATTTATTAGGATTAACTGACAACATACTTTTGCAAAGATTTATTTTCCGTTGGGTTGTGGCAGCCACTGGCAAACAATCAACTCATAAGTTAAGTAGACAGAAGACATACTTGCAGAAACTGGCTGAGATTTACTGTCAATTTGCAGTATAATTGATTTGCTGTTTAAAGAAGCATCTCTTTTCAGATCAATGCATATTGGAGCACGAGTAGCACCACCTTCACCAGTTGGCTGTCAAGCAGAAAATGCTATTTTAATAATGAAACATTAAAACAATTGTTTCGGACTCAATATAAAACTAGCATATGCTTACCAGAGCAGGGTGTCCAATTAGGCTGTTCAAAACAGCTGATTTACCCGCACCCTAAACAATTATACCACGATATAGAAAATGGTAAGTTCTTAATCACCAACTGAATAAAGGAGTTCTTACAGGAAAGAGCTAACTAGGGATCAAAATATTTTACCCGACATTTCAAGTATACAGAACCTATCTCATTATACACCGAATATACTCATCATAAATATTTTAGTACTAATGCAGCTACAATAACCATTTTAACATAGAGCTACTCGTAACAAAGTGATTAAAGTATTAAAGATAAATAGCACCAAAATAACACATTAATTATAGCACCAAATAACATCATACTACACTACTGGTGTTTTTAGAATACCGAAATATTTTATGACAAAGGATACGAATTTCTTATCCTACATGTTCACAGATGTTTATTTTTCCCATTTAAGAAGTCTTTGGTTTAAAAATAATTTGCTGATCTGTTTCATCTGAGTTTACACATAATCACAATTTACACACGATTTATATGCATATATAGATATATTTTGATTTATGGCATCTCTTGCGCCTCTATTCAATGAGACGTGTGCCTCGCCTTGCGCCTACCCTTCTGCCTCAGTGCGCCTGACACCTCAAATAACACTGGTCCAGCAATAACTTAATGATGAACCTTATAATGTACCCATATAAACCAAAAATGATTCAACCACCAGCTGTCGATAATAATGATAAAAGAAACAAATGTTGCAGCTTGTAGCTGTAAATGATACTGACAATGGGTAACACAACACAGTGACAAGACGCATGGTGGTTGCAAGAAACAACAATCAGTATGGAAGTAGTTTCCTGATGATTTGATTTATGTTTTATAGTTACACGTCAATGTTAAATCAAATGCTTTCTTATCCGGTCCTATTGATAGTGCAAGGAAAGAAAACACTGGTCAGTGCCCTTCAATTGTCGTGGATTTGCAGATAGCAATTGCTACAGTAACTAAGGTCCATTCGTTGAACCAAAACTATCAAAATAATGTTTTTGTGACACTACGGGAAAAGAAAAAATAATGCCCTGTAGTCTTTATATGGAAAACAACTTTTGGACAGACCATACAATACTAAAAAATTGTATTGTGTGGAAATTTAATCATTTTTTTAATTTCGTTATTCGACATAAAAAGGGAATCACACTGGCATTATTATATTTTGCGCATAATATCCTTGTGGTATTGGTGTTTCAACTGGTTTTGCCTGACAACACAGGCACATGAAGCTTTACTGGGTATATGTATAGGAAGATAGCAGTTCCTACTTTAAATCCAGAATACCAACTTCTACAACAGAATTTCAGTTAGTAGTAAACATAAGCAAACATAGATATCAAACACTATCTATTTCTTCGCTAATTCGCGTCATTACACTTTAGCTACTGAAACAGGAGCACTTTTTCACCAAATTTAACAAAAAGTTCAAAGACCCGGTGAATCTTCAACAAAATAGATAAAAGACTTCAGTCCAACTCACTGATAGCACACACGCACCTAAGTTGCTTAAGTCCAGAAATCTTGTTCAATATTCACCTAGCCTATTATCACAATGCTCAGAATGATCACATAATCAACTATTACTTATCATTTTATCGCCTAATATTCTCAAAACTTTCTATTAAATCTTAGGCTTACAAATCTAAAATGCTAACAGCAGATCACTACACACATTCTCAACACTTCCGCAAAACCGTACTTCAAAATCACCGTAAACTATCAAATTCAAGATCAGCACACAACTAAAACAAGAGATCTACCACACAATCAACAAATAAACACCAAATCACATCACTACTAACAATCATCCAACACAAACAACAAACTCACAATATTTCCAAGCGCAACGACATTGAGAAACGTCGACGGACGCCTTGACGATCTAGAATTCTCATCCACATCTTCATCAGCAAGTACAGCAGCAGCTTGCCGCATCGAATCGGAGAGCTGAGCTAACTCATCAATCGCCTCCATTACTCACTCAAATTAACAACTCAAACACAAAAAAACACAAATTCAATTCAAATCTAGATCAAAACAATTAGGTACAGCACCAAAGCCACAATTTAGAATATAAATAGTAGCAACAGAAACCCTAGAATCTAATAAAGTGAAAACTGGAGATCTAGTGTGTAGGTATAGATGTATATATGTGTGTATGTATAGAATCTAGGGTTCCGGTGAATTGTGGAGGATTAAAAGTTGAAAGGTTTGAAAATTTGTAGAGAGAGAAGGGTGCGAGTGCGAAGAAACAACAGCGAAATAAGGCAATCTTTCTCTCTCTCTCTCTTCTCTAGTTTTTGTAAAAAAAAATTAATGAATTTTGCATTCATCCACCGTTGCGTTTATAAACTTTGATAGAGTATTTTAGGGGGAAAATGGTTAAAAGTGTTTTCTTTTTTTTTTGCTAAACATTTGGTTAAGTATTTTAATTTCTAAAAATAAAAAAGTACATAATATAGTTAGGTCTTGTTTGGTTTCATAAAAAAAAAAAAAAAAAACTTTGATGTGTCGAGTTATAAATTAGGACACGAAAATGGGTAACATTATCCTATAATATTAAAGATCCGGAAGTGAGGACATAAAAGTAACCAGTATTATATCTCTATTGATAGAGAGAAATATTTTTGGCTTATAAACATCGGTTTGACAAAATTGTTTGTAATTTTAAGAGGGAAATTTTGTAATATCTTAGTAACACATCAATTATAGTGAAACAATTTATTGAGTCTATTTAATTGGTTAGGATAAGTCGGAATAAGTTAGTACAATACATGAAACTTCAATTTAATCAATACATAAGAAAACTAACTAACTGCTAGATTATTTAATTTTTTTTTAAATGAATATTTCGATATTGTCATAATGTTTAGTGTACGTGATACCCAGATCCAACTTCTCGCTATTTTTTTTTTTTGTTAAATAACTTCCCGCTATTTAACTGTCTTCAAGTAAATAATTGAAAGTTGTCCTAATGTATGATTCCCCTAGATCTAACTCTAGTTAACTTGTACTTATACTCGACGGAACGTATAATCAATTGTTTTCTTATTAAAGAAAAATAAATTGTACTCATGCACGATTCAACCTTTTTTAATAAATGAATTTTTGATTAATTACATTTTCTTTATCTAAGGAGCAATGTTTTTTGTTTAATTTTTATTTCAATAGATTTGGTATTTGAAATCAAATTGAGGCATTTAAAAACGAAACTGAAGTTGAGGGTTCGTTTGTGGATACAATATTTGCGTTTTAAAATTAAAGACGTATAATTTTGATTTTGATTTTATCCAAAAACCGAGCAAAACTGGTCGATACTTTCCCTAGCCAATATACTTTGACTTATTTCAAATTTGAAATTAAGATAAACCTATTTTTTTGAAAAAAGTTTGAGATTTGATCCATATTATCATACTATAAACCTTATAGGCTTTAAATGTTATACAATTAAATCTCAATAAATGAATACCTTGGAACCATAAAATTTTATTTGTTAATCGAGATTATTTATTTATCAAGGACAAAACACACATATTCTTTATTCTGTTAGAACTACAAAAAAGTATTTATCTGACGAGATTATTCGTTTATCGAATATTTATTCATTGAGATTTATTATACATATATATTAGTTGTCTAATTTAGTTTGATAGTATGAATGTAATAGTATTTAATTAGATATTTATTATACTTGTCAAGGCTAATTTTTTCGTGAGTCTTAAATTAAATTTATAAATGGGGTTAAACGTATAAAGCTCAGATAAATAATAAGATTTTGTATGAATTTAGGGGCTAAACTTGAGACAATTTCTCCAAGTGCATAGATTTCTCAATGTCCTCTCATAATGCCTACATATCATTTCTTATAAGAATCAAGCATTGCACAATTTCAGGGTTCATCCACCGTACCCAATCTTTGAGAAGAAGAAACGTTTTGAATGACAAATTTCCTTTTATAATAATACTCATGATTGTATAAAATTTTCATTGAACGTAGCGGTGGAGCGAACTATATAAATTGATAACATTAAGTGGATTAATGATCCGTCCGGACGGACTTCGAATCTTGATAGTCCATTAAGTAGACTAATGATCCGTTCGAACGGATTTTAAATCTTCATAGTCCATTAAGTGGATTAATGGTCCGTTCGAACGGACTCTAAATCTTGATAATTCATTAAGTATACTATAATCTGCCCGAACAGTGTTAGCTTGTGTGAATCAACTGGTTGATCCTTCTTGCCTCTAATGATGTTTCAAATCTATAGAATATCAACATTACTACTATAAGAAAGTATGATACCCCTCATTCAACAACCTAAATGCAAACAGATTTATAATCATAGGCCTATATATATAAGGATTCCTACCGTCCTTGTAATTACGCCATGAAAACTTGATCATCAACCCACTTGAGATACGTAAACAATTTTCAAGAAACATAATGACTGAGTCATCATATATCCATCTTTTTTTTGAGTTTATTTCAAATTTTGGAACCATCCATTTTATTTTTCAATCGGCCACCCGATGAGTATTGGCTGGTTATGTTATCAATACCTTCTAACAATGTTAATCTCTTGTATTCAGTATTGGGTTTAAGGATCCTAAGTACGTACTCAACTAAGTTATGTAAGATACAAAGAGTTTCTTATACGAATATGGGGAGAGTATCTATATATATATAATAGCAGAGGATCGGAGCGAAGAGGCCTCCACGGCTTTCAAATGATTTTTCTTGAATTTTCGTATTTTTGATTTTTTATTGAATATTTTTCTTGCATTTAATATCATTTATTGATCATTAATTATACCTATTAAATTCGACCTTCCTTTAAAAAGAAATTAAACCTATTAAAAAAGATTGCATTTAATATCATTTAATAGGTCATTAGTTATACTTATTTTATATATGTATATGTGTACATATAGATATANTATATATATATATATATATATATATATTTATATTTATATTTATATTTATATTTATATCACGGCTTAAAATTATTTATACCACTGTAATTTATTTTATATGACCATTTAAATTATTTATACCAAATTTTTCAAGCTGTTTTTCT
>PHNY01099418.1:26163-43605 GCA_003724115.2 Anethum foeniculum
TGTGGGAAGAAGTGAGTCCACTAAAGTTTTTAAATTATTAAAACTTTACTATTTTAGGAAAGTTTTGAAATGTAAAGAATTGGATGGGACATCCCAAAATAGAAAATGCTAAGAATTGAAATGGACAGAGGGAGTAATAAATAAAGGAAAATTCTCAATAGTACCCTACTACTTTTGACTTTTTGAGATGGTGTCTTTTTTATTTGTGGCTTACGAGTAGTATCTTTGTATTTTAAATTTCACATATATGATCCCATTTTATTAAACAAATGTTAGATAAACGTTAAAATTTAGGTAAATAACTTCATTAGCCATTAAAACTTCATTTTTTTTTGCATTTTCAAAACCCATAACAATCTATTACAATTAGAAACATTATCATTAAAATTTTTGATCAAAATATAGCTCGAAACTTCAGAAAGTATTCGAAGAATACTCTGCACTATTAACTTTTACAAAATACCTTTGCACTATTAACTTTTACAACAAATACCATTATTATTTTGACTTGTACCCTTATATTTTAACGTTTAACTAATGTTTAGGTAACGGAATGGTATAATATGTAGAAACTTAAACTACAAAGGTACCACTCGTAAATCAGAAACACAAAATGACAATACTTGAAAAAGCCAAGAACAAAAGGGTACCATGGAGAAAATAAAAACTTAAATTATAAAATTATACTCCATCCGTTCCACTAAAATTGGTCACCAATCAAAAAATATATATTTAGCAATCACTTATATTGAACACTTAATTTGCTTTAACATACAAATGTGGCCTTAGAACATTGTAATTTACAATGTGAGTAACCAAACCATGAAACATCCACTTGTGAAAAAATGCATCCGCGTACTTGTCTTGTGCATTAAGGCTACCACACCAAAAATCCTTGTAAGTTGTAACTGGCCTCGAGGCCCTTGACTGATAGTCAATTGTAGCAAAACTAAAAAAATGAGGACTAAATTTACATAATTTCTCAACTTTTTTTTTTCTTCTGCTAGTAATTTCTCAATTATACATTGCCTGTCATAGTCATAGAAAAAACATATGCAGGAAGGCAATTGCCAAAATTTCGCCATGGAAGAGCTATCTAATTTTACTTCCATAAGTGGACTAAAATTTTTATATTAACTATCATACAACCTGCATTCCAGGGGAAGCCTTACGAGTTGTCGGTATCTTTGTCTTTCATCGTTGAGTTAAGACCGTCATCGAACCCAGGCCCTGGTGCAAGCTCATTAAGATCAAGAAAACGCCTTTTTTGCACACCTTCCGGTTCATCTTGATCTGGGCCGTGAGCCTTTTTAGGTACTTGGAGTTGTTCTGTTTTTACTGCCTTGGGTTTCTCTTCGACGAGTGGCTCACTTTTCATCTCCTGGTAATCATCATTCTGTTCTGAATCTTCACTTTTTGCACCCAGCGAATATTCTGCAGATACAAATCCATTGGTGTGCCTGTCTTGTGCATTCACTTCCTCCTGTTCTAGGAACTCGTACTCTGAATCTGACCCATCTAACCGTCTATAATCAATACGGTTTCTCGTGGCCCTTCTACTACGTCTTAAACCTGATTGGATGTCATTAACTGACCTCAACTTTGTTTCTCTCCTAGTTCGGCCTCGTAATTTCTTCAATCTTGGACGCTCATTACTATCCTCGCTAAGACTCAAAGATTCATCATCTTCTTCTTCTTCCTCTTCCTCTTCAGCACGTCCTCCTTCCCAATAATACTCCTCATCTCCTTCAGAGCTACTGTTCATTTTCTTCATATCTTTCCGTTTCCTCAAATATTCTTCATCATAAACAACCTCTCCAACAATATCATTGTCACTGTCAAAGTCCGCCTCTTGATCTGAGACCCCTTTAGCAAACTCTCTTTCTGAATATCGTTGAGGTCTCTGCCTACGTCGATTACTGCAAATTGTTGTCCCAGTAGTTGCAAATTTTTAGTTGAGAAACAATAATAGCATCATTAAAAAAGAGAGAAGCAATGGATGTACCTGCGATCTAATGGTTCAGAATTATCTCCGTATTCACTTTCCACATAATCAGGAGATTTGGGTGATAACGCACTGAATGAATCACGTTGAGGATTTTGTGAAGGGGCACCAAGTCTACTACTACCATTTGAAGATGAATTATGTCTTAAACCTTCTCTTCTGACAGTATGTTCAAGAGATGGTTGATTTGTTCTGCACAAAACATATAAATTAGAATAGTTGTAAGTTCATGTCAACACCACTCTATTGCAAACAACAGGACGCACTGGTACTCTCCATCACATTTAGAATAAATTTGAAGTTATCAGTGTTTACTATTGAAAAAACAAGGGCTTGGCTATCCTGTGGTCCAACTTCCAAGGGCACAGTTCGAGTGCATTTAATTTATTTTACAGCTAAACAAATAATATTTTCTAGTATTCCTACCTTTTCCAAAGTGCTGCTCAACTGTTTCTTCTCACCAACGAATTCTCCTTTTCCATTATATTTTTTTGAAATGAAAAGTATATGCAATATTTATAAGAATAATAAAATTATTCAAAATTTTTGGAAATGATGTTTTCTACTATCGTTTGTAGATAAAACGATAATAATAATAATATTATTATTAATATTACTATTAATATTAATATTACTATTAATATTAATATTAATAATTTTAAAATGAAATATTGTGCTCTTTTACATTTTCCTAATATAAGTATTATTCCAGTATAATTCTATCATATTGAATTGTATATATTTCTGAAAAATACAAATACAGGTAAATTAAAAAATATTGATCACCAAATGAAAGCAAATTTCTCTCAGCAATTTGACATGTGTGAAATATAAAAACATAACAATTAATTCATTCAATTGTAGATATGCCAAACTGAAAATACAAAATGTAAATTTTCAAGTCACTAAAGGTTCCGTATCCACAGTGTCAAACGATGTTGCTTTTATGACAACAGAGACAAACAAAAGCAAACATAACTGGAGGTAAAACAGATAAATTTGTAGAGGTGAGAAACATACTTTGTTGATTTGATAGCTTCATTTATTGATCTGTCATAATCATCTGCAAATATTAAAGATTTATTAAGAAAATATCGGTACTAAGACGCCGATGTGCAATCTAACATATACGAATATAGGACGATGCAATAATATTCTGATTATAATATGTTATCGTACTAACAGTAATATTTTAGTTCATCCTTAACCCACATATTCACTGAAAATACTAAGAATTTGTGATGAAATTTACAAAGAATGAGTAAACCACCAAGGAGTTCCTTACCAAAAGTATATGATACACGTTTTCTACCACGAAGGGAATGTCCAGGGGCAAGCCCATTCATGCCCATCATATTATCGAGAAGAAGAGCTTCCCTGTGTTGTTTCTTTAATACCTTCTCTTTTCTCTGCACAAAAGACAACCACCAATGTTACGATGATCATACAGTTCACACACAATAAGATTATAATAATTAAAAAGAAGTTAATTTAACTAGGTAACTAGCAAACATAATAATCAATATGTAGTCAAATAATACCTTGTGGACCTTCTCAATCTCGGGAAGTATGTCATTACATAACTTCTTTCCGACGGAACACTCAGTTCTATTTTTGCTTGCTAAAAGCTTCTCCTGAGACCAAAACCATTAGCTGTCAGGAACAGCACAAGAACAAGAAACCAAAAAGAATGCACATTTATCTGTCAGCTATTAAGGCAGAATACAAAATCAGAATCTGAAAGCCTGCCATCAAGAACTAAATCTGAACCCTCAAATAGTTACAAGCTTGCACGACCAAACACCAAAGACCCAAAATTCTGGTGGTCAGTTGGATTGAGTAGTCAATATAGCAATTTCCAGTTGGTCTAAACTAAATAACTTGCTTATACCTCTTCTCATCTATAATTCTACTTGTTCTATATTCTATTCTAGCAATGTAGAAGGAACATATTTCCTTAAAAATTCTGGCTTCTGTAAGATTGTTAATCTTTGCTTCACGGAACACTATAATATGTTGTTGCCTTGTTGGTCTAAACCAGTTCTGCTCTTTATATTTTTGAGTCGTACATGCATAGTAGCAACTCATTTCCACATTACGTCCCAACTCACAAGAGGTTTATAGCTTGGCAGTTGTGATGCTAACTCGTGTTTTGTGTAATCATTTTAGTGAAATTTGATCAATTGTACAACTGATTTAGTTTTAAAAGGTGTAAGAAAAATAAGGCACTTCAGATGTGTTAGTATGTGGAGCTTAAACTGTGATATATATTTGTTAAAAGATGAGTATAATTGAGGGGTTGGTAGTAATTACATAAAGGAGGCAGGAGATCGTAAATAGGGGCGTCAACAGCTTTAATTCTAACCTGTAATATTGTATGATAATGAATGAGGTAAATGGATCTAGAAACATGAAATAAAAATTATATCTCGCAATTGTGTTGCGATGGGTTTTTGCTTGCGGAAATTTTTAATATGTTCCAAACAAACCAAGAAAGGTCAAAAGTCAAAACAGCAATAGTTGATGGCATATGTGCAAAGAACACAGGACCAAGCATGACAAACTTACAGAAACGTCTTGAAATTCATCTAAACTGGTTGCAACTGTCTCCCACTGATAACATGAACTAGAAATAGGTTGTACACTTTTTCCCTTCCCTTTCTTGACCTCAATTTCTCTAATCTCTCTGTACAAACGCTGACCAATGACGGGATCATCTTCATACCTATACATGTAAAGATAGAGCTGGACATTATAAATCAATAAAAAAGTAGATCTATATCGCATATATTCTAATCAATGGTGTTCCATTTACCAAGCAATGACATACCTGTTCACATGTTAACATAACAAAAGGATAAGCTAGAGATGACCTAAAAAAGAACCTTAAATTAACTAGCACAAGGAATTACCAATAGGAGATCCCACGAGAATCACCACCAATACGTTCCTTACGGAATGCTGAAAGTTGAACACCGTGCTTTATTGAATTATCTATATAGCTGCGAATGTCTTCTTGCTGTGTAATAAGAAAATACTTATCAGCAGAAACATATGTTAATTCAGTTTATTTCATGAATCATTTACGCTATTCTCTACAGTCTAAACCTCCTTAAGATAAATATCTTTTAGTCAGATCACTTAAATATAGCCGACCCTTTTACCAATGTAATTTCAATCCTTTTTAAACTTGTACAGCACATATCTCATATTTACTGCTTGGTCATTAGACTTGGGACCTCTTATAGAATCTGAACAGAACCATACTAGTAACTTACAATACTTAGTCTGTTCTAAATATGATTCCAAAAATCCATTAAAAAAATCAAAAAGTAAAAAGTGCATTTCCATTTTAGACCCATGCTTTCGACAGGCTATACACGTTCTTGTAAATATATACAGACAAACCATAATTGATGTCCCTCATAGAAAGCTTAAAGCTAATAATATATAATTGTGTCATCTATGATCCATCTATTCTGTGGCATGGCAGTAAGGAACCAAACTGCTTTTCTGTTTACAGGCCTCGGAAGTTAAGAAAAGTTCTATGTGTAGCGTAATGATTATAGTTTTTCAAACTTCTAGAGGTTTGTTCCAATAAAATTATAATTACAGAACAAAGTTTGCCTTTCTCATCCTTATCAAGTAGCTTTGCTCATGTGGACCTTTCCTTCCTGATCATAGCTCAGGTGAACTTATTTAATTAACCTGCAACGCCTGATCTTAGTTAACCTCCCATTCATACTGTAACATTATGCCCCATCTTTCTTGCAACCTAAGAAGACTTTCTACATAGTTATTATCTTTCCAGATTGACTTAGGTGTTCTCTACTTCCCTTCTCATTTCTGATACTTACTCGCATCAATTTTCATACATTAGATCTTACATAGGCACTGCACAGCTGCAACAATTTTTATCATTTTTTTGTATAAAATATTTTCAGATGGACCATGAACACTAAAATATACCAAGCATAACAGTCAATAGTGCCTCCATAAAATTATGTTTAATATATAAGCCACGGGAAAATTTCAAAAGGGAATCTATGTAAAATCAAAGAAACACTTAAATTTATTACTGTACCTCGACACGAATATCACACAAGGCTTTTAGAATCACCACACGGACACCAGGATCGAGTTTATTATATGCTTCAACCTCAGATCTATGATAACAATTTAAGTAAACCTTGTTGCATATTAAATTCAGAAAAGTAGATATGTTTAGATAAATGCAAGATTTTTACCCCTGAGATGCAACTATTGGTAGCTCCCCATCTGCAACCTGCAATGCAGGAACAAACCAATTGAATTCCAACATAAGAACAGTAGGGTAATATATTTGAAAAGAAAGGGGCTAGTAAGTCAAGAAGTTCAGGTACTTACCCAATGCCACCAGTGCTTTAACTTTCTACAAAGAGCAGTAACCCAAGTATTTTGTCCAAGCGTCAATCGAGCAATAGGTGGTATAGCCTACATTACGAACACACATAATAAAAAAAAGGACAGAGGAAAGAAGCAAATAAAAAACCATACATCACACAAGCTAGTAAATAGAGAATTGAAGATTTAATATTACACACACGTATTTGTCATACAACAAAATCTATTCTCACTTAATAAGTCATAACCATAAATAAATAGGCTATTCCTGCAAAGAAATCTCAAAAAGCCTATAAACAGATTTGCCTATCATATGCGGCACATTCAAAAGTAATTAAGTAAATGCCTTAAACTTAGCAAGTTGTGAACAGAATAAAGACGAGGAAACAAAATTTCATCCTTTTGGAACTGGAAGAGTTAACAAAAATATGGCTAGCAGTCTTGCTTTGCAGTTATGTCATTGTAAATGGAGATGCCTTTCTGAAGCGGATGAAGTAACCCATGGGTTGATGGGTAAGGTCACGTGAAGGAATGAACTTGATACCAAGCACACGTTCGAGTGAGGTGTGGCCTTTTCTTTATCAATCTCTAATAGCAGGCTCCATAGTTTCTTTATTTGAAAGGACTCCAAAATAAGATAGTATAGATATTATATTCACCCTTGAAGTCGTTAGTTAAACAGCGTATAAAAAAGCTGATTTTTATGAGCATTAAGCTAAAAAGTAAGATAATTTGTTGTCTTCTGCAATTTGAATCATAATGACATCTGCATTCCCTCTTACAACTTCGATGATGTAAGCATATCGGAAAGTAACTTATAACTACAAGCTTTACATCGAATTAACAAACTCAAAGAAGCAATGTAGCTTCATATTATATTAATGAACATGCAGGATCGATTAAAGCAATTACGAAAAAAGCATGCATTCCTAGTCAATGGCAAAAGCACCAACCTTTAACAAAGGAATGTGTATATCAGCCAGAGTATTATTCGGTGTAATCAAAGCCGTTTCCAACTCCTCAATCGAGAACTCCGCCTTGATATTCAAAATCGGCCTAAACACCTACAATCACAAACAAATACATTACCACCAAAACAGCACAATTCAACACAAGGTTCAAAACTTTAACTACATTCAGCTCACATTCAAAAATACATCATCACCAAAACACCACAATTCAACAAAAAGTTCAAAACTTTAACTAAATTCAGCTCACATTCAAAAAATTAAGAATCGAACCCAACTCCCACATCGACCTAATACTCCACCGTGGCAACTGAGAAAGCGTTGGCTCCCCAACTAATTGTGTCACAATCTTACTACATTGCTGATCCTGAGGCGGGGAACGAGGCGGGGACTCCTCCAAAGACAAAGACCTCTCCTTTCTCTTATTATTCTTCTTCTTCCTCCCATTAGCATTTGCTTCTGCTTCTTTCGCCTCGTAAAGCTTAGCTGCAGAACGCAGTGTACAAGCCCTTGAAGGCCTCACTCTCCTAACAAAATTGTTATCATTATTATTAGTAAAGTTGTTGTCTTTCTTGTTCTCTTGGGAATTGTGATGAATTGGAGAAGAGGGCTGTTGTTTGTTAGACATATTTGAAGAGAGATTGTGTTTGGTGGGGTCAGATACAAAGATCAATAGATCATGAGGGAGAGAGAGAGAGAGAGAGGGTAAAAAATTAGGGTTCAAGGGTGTGAAAAAGATGTGATTGTTTAGGGAGATTGTGTGTGTAGATTGTAAGTAACAATTAGGGGGTATTGTGGGTGGGTGATTAAGGGAGGAAAGATTTGATTTTGATTGTAAATATAATGACCGTTGAAGGGGAAGAAAGGAGGATGAAACCAAAAACTGGGATTGTTTCGCCAAACAGGACCCCCTTTTTAACTGCTGCTTCAAACTAATTTTAGGGCAAAGAGGCCACTCTTTTGGGGCTCGCCTCTTTTTATAACAATTTAATTTTATAATTATAAAGTGAAGAGTGAAATTTGTGTTTATTTTCGTAATATAATCTTAATAAAATCATTTATTTATATATTTGATAATATTGGATTTTAAAAATCATTTAAATATCTAATAATCTTTTAAAACTATATAAAAAAAGGACTGATTCTTGAAAAGGTTGCCCATAATAGTGATTTCAGCAATTCGGATGTTGTTAAGATACTCTTGAGGGTTATATGTACTTTCCAAAGGACTAATAATAATGTAATAATGGTTCAATGTTTTTTGACGGGGTTGTACTATGGTCCAAGTTCTATTGGTCACGTGCACAACAAACATGTATATTTGATGCTCCGGAGATAAACCGAGACGGGTGCCCGTGTCATACGACATGACTTGACATTCTTATTAACATTTGATTGGAGTTGATGACATGTTATTGAAGTGATAATTACTAAAGTATTTTGCGAAAAAGGAGTGTCAAAATTAATACGAAGGAGAGTGAATATTAAAAACAATATTTTTGAAGGGGTGCCAATAACTTGTCCACTTTCGCTACACTTCTTCACAAAATTTTTCCTCCAAGGAAAAAAAAAAAAAAAAAAAAAATTTACAGGTACACCCACATTCAGAAGATCAAAAGATAGAAGAAGTTGCATATTTTGTCCTCTACATGGATGTTACAGAGATGTAGCTCAAAATTAGATTAAAAAGATAATAAAGAAAGTGAAGACAAAAGGCCAGAATATTTACAAGGTCTCATCACTTGTGAAGAACTTGAAGGTGCAGAACCAAGAGTTGGGATTGGAAGTCAAGCTTGATTGTGAAGGACTTGAAGGTGCAGGAGCAGGACTTGGAGAGAAAGTAGTGCATTTTCACTAAATTGAATGTTGTAATACAACCTGTTGGTAGAAGGTTCTCGTCCGAAAGAATAACCCTAAAGCAACAAAGGAACCCAATAGAGTTGTCGCTGCCATGATAATAAATGATAACATGAAACAATGTGTTCCGGTGCAAGGGTTTCCTTCAATGGATGCTTCTTTATCATAGATATACCCAACCACTCTCACAGACAGAACATAAGACCCCAAAGGACTAGCAATGGTAATTGTATTGAATATTGTTCCCAAATGCACTACACCAAAGATCTCGGAAACAATTGTGGGCATCAAAGACCACTGCGAGCCATAACAAACACCCACTAGAACTGATCCAACATATAAAGCGCCAGGTAAACCAGAAGCAATCATGGAATGACCACCGCTCATGATTAACAATGTCAGGGCCATGAGTAATGGCCTTGCCCATCCTTTCGTTTTCAACAAGTAATCTGATAAATATCCAGCTCCAAAACGACCAAGGAAATTCCAGATGCTCCACAAGGAAACCAAAGTGTTCGTCTCGAACTTCGTATAGCCTAAAGATTCTCCTATTTGGCTGATATTGTTTATTACAGCAAGTCCTGACCCCATTCCACATGATGTGGTAAGAAATAGAAACCAGAAGTTGCTGCGGCGCATGGCTTGGAGCAAGTTTAGGTTTTCTCCCGATTGCACACTGTAATTACTAGTACATGTCTGATCATCTGCATCACTAGGAACCTGAAAATAGCCACTAGGATCTTGTCTACAGTGAATTTGTCCTTCATCCAACTGGTTTGGGTCATTCATCAGTTGATTCTCCTCAACAAGGTACCTACTTGAAGTATTGAAGGAGTCCTCATGTTGTGCTTCGGTTGCAATGTAAAAGGGAGTTGATATTAATACAAAAAGAACACCGAGTATAACAATATGTGCCACCAATGTCAAATTGAAATAATTTTCTATTAGTATTGCAACCATGAGATAAGCAGCGGTTAGCAGCGCAACAACTGAGAACCTGTTCAAATGCTTCTTCTCGTCCACGCTGTTGGTGCTGAACATCCTTACAGAGCACATGAATATTATTGTGTTGAAAGAGGGCAATAGAGCTAACATCAATAAATACGAAGAAGGTCTGTTCATGAAAATCGTCAGATATACTTGAATCAATATTGCTCCACTCAAGCCAAGAATGCCCTGCACAAAGCAAGTTGTAATTTAGGGGAAAAAACTTAAATATGAAACAAGACAACAGACCCAGATGTCAGGTCGAGAGTCAAAACCTGAGTAGCGATCAGACTTGCATACTCAAGTACAATAATCATTTATTGTAATTTTTTTTTTACAAAAAATGCTCAAAGTCAATGTTATTGCATCAAAAGAAGGGTTAATCTTTAGGGAAGAAAACCAGTCTTTGCGTATCTTCCTTCACCTTGTGGCACAATTCTAACATTAAAATTATCATATAACATACAGCATATACAAATTTGGAACATTAATGTTTGATATGAACCACATTCCTGCTAAATAGTTAGAAATGCTAGATGAAGTGTCGCTACAGTTTTAAGATAAAATGGAATGCTCAACACCGGTGAGATAAATGACCAACACCGACGTTATTGAACCAATGGAGGTTAAAACTAGAAAGGAGAAACTATCACTAGGTTTGTTCCCATACCACTTTTCCCCAAACTATATATAATTTTTTTTTATTATATATGGGTGCATAAGAACACAAATATAAATATTGAAATCTATTAACCACCGCATTGCCCTACAGTCTGTAGAATTCCTATACTACACCAGATTCAGCTTAACAGTAAAAATTGGTTGCCATACCATGGACATTATCTTTTAAACTGTAAAAGGGCTTCCTGCCTTCCTCCAAAGCCTAAACATACAGCTTAATTATCTCAAAAGTTGAGTAAAATGATGATCAAGAATCACAACTGTTGCAAAGTCGCAGTAAATAAAGCACAAGAGTAGCAATCGTTTTAAAATAGTAGTAAATAAAGCTCAAGATCAAAGTATGCATAGCTTAAATATATGTAATATTTGAGGTAAAAATATATATAAACTCGCAACTGGTAGAGTAAATCCAAGTGCCCAGTAGGCAGTAAGGAGCCATTACCACTGACAAAAAATTATCAAACCTTATTATTAAGTCCAAATTATCCAAAATTAACAGCACAAATGTAGCATAAACTGCAAATTAAAAAGTAAATAAGAGCAGAAAATGACCTTCATAATTCCAACAATAGTGCCCCTATGATCAGCAAAATTATTAACCCCAGTGACCACATTAGCAGTATTCACAAAAGTCAATCCATGAGCTGCCACCAACATAAACAAGCACATCATTATCACTGGCGGCCGAAAAATAATTCCGGCAACTGACAACCACATAAGAAAATACCCCAAAAAAGACAAAACAGCACCCACGGCAAGAACCACCCATGGCCCACCAAACCACCCACTGGAATTCAAAGTCACGGCAGCGTAAAGAAGGCCGGAGAAAATTCCGGTGTTGGCGCCAAAATCTTTAAAAACAGAGAGGGTATCAAGAGTTTGTTGAGAGTATGATTGTGATGATTTAATGGCGGCAGAGTAGATACCAAAGGTGTAGAGTGAGCCAGCGGTGCTCTGTATCATGATGCTTGCTGATGTAGCTAACCATTTGTTACTGTTGATGATCATTTTTCAATGTTAGTACTCTGTTTCTGTGAAACGGTTTATAGAACAGGCTCAGATAGATCAGTACTTTCAGTGTTTTTATTTTGACAAACCTGGTATAGTGGTATTTGAAGCTGCCAAGTTGAAAAGAAAAAGTGGTAACATCATACTTCATCATTTTGTCCTTGTCTCTTCGGGGACAAAGATAATAATGATAAGGATAGTAGAAACTCGGTTTCAAATAAAAACCGACTTACATTGATAAGTTTGGAAGAATATTATGTAAACATATATTTCAAAAACCAATATATTATGTACACTATATTTCTATATACGTCCCACTCCAAGATACCGTATAACCAAGCCTCGAAGATATGGTATGACCGTATGTACGCAGATCTTACCAGCTCCCCGTTTTTACACACCAAAATAGGGAAGTTTTAAAAGATATTAAAATTTTAGAGTTTTTGGCACTATGCATCCCCCAGGAAACGATCATTGGCATTTCCGCATATCCATTTTAAAATGATTCAGTTTAGTTTTCCAACTTCATTTACCTTATCAATTTGCATCCCCCACCCCTTTTCGGTGGGTTATTCTTAGACTTTTAACTATTTGCAACAACTAATCCTTTGTAATTATATGAAACACAAGCTATTCTTCGCCAAAGCATGTTTACTCAGGTTAACAAAGACTTTCACCTAATTTATAACATAAGATTGCAAAGTTACCCAAACATAATGTATAGGACTAGAGAAAGATGAATATTACCGTGGGGTTCTCAACTAGAACATGGATGCAGGCACTCTCTGTTATACCCTTAATGAAATTTGGGAGGTAATCACCAATGGAACTCTTATGATCAATATTTACAGCAAGAGAAGAGTGACCAGTGCTGTGAAAAGTAACCACAAGTCGTTGGAAAGATATTAAGTGAAAGTCTCCAAAAGTAACGATAGAAGCAAAATATTGATGGCAAAGGGGTGGGGGATGCAAAGTGATCAAGAAAATGAAGTGAGAAAACTAAAGTGTCCAATTTTAAAATGGATATACAGAAGTGCCAACGACCCATCTCTGGGGGATGCATAGTACAAAAAACTCATGCAAAACTTTAAAGGTACTAACTTGGATTTACTTCTTCAGAGAAGGTATCAAGTTAGGTGCAACCCTCGAAACGTAGTGAATAATCAATTGAGCTCAAGCTCAAATATATAGCCAATCCACAAGTTGCCAATAAATGAACTTCTCTGAGAAATGTAATACACTGAGATGAAACATTAACTGAACAGGATGTTGTAATGAGATAGATCAACCTTCCAACTGGCTCTCTGTACGAAGAAACGTTAACAATAAAAAGAGAAGTGAAGTCAGTTTATGTAGAATGTTGTTCCATAAGAATGGTCAACCTTTGACCAGCTAAGTCCAGCATCTTTAAGATATCCAATAATCCAAGTCTACTTCATATAATGAACTGTTGTAATTTCTATTCTCTAAAAACAAAGAATTACATCAGGAAGCGTACAAACACACAAATACAAAGCTATACATGTAAAGGTTATATGTAACTTGCACATCTGCTACCACTTGTGTAACTGATCTTTATTACTCGAGGATTGATATGCCTTACAGTTATTAGAGTCAACTAAAAAGGCATAACTACCGGAAACAGATTTTAGCAACAGTAGAATACAGATTTGCATAACATCAGTAATTAAAAGCGGCCTGAGCTCGAATATGAGCTTGAATATACATCTACCCTCTTGAGGAATGCCGTATTCTGTTAAGAAGAACCGTTTTGTAAAACCTCCTTGTCCGGAAAAACAATATCAAGGCAACTAGTGAACCAACAAGACTAACAGCAGCAAATATGAAAAATGATAACATAAAACAATGAGGGCCATAACATGTCTGCTGGCCTGATGCTTCTTTGTCATAAATATAGCCAGCCACCCGAACAGACATTATGTAAGATCCGATGGGGCTAGCAATAGCGATGGTGTTAAAAATGGTTCCCAAATGCAGCACACCAAATATTTCGGAGGTAATTGTGGGCATTAAGGACCATTGAGAACCATAGCAAACACCAACTATAACAGAACCCAAGTACAAATTCCCGGGAAAGCCAGATGCAATAATTACATGGCCAAAAGCCATGATTGCCAGCATAAGGATCATAAAAAATGGCCTTGGCCAGCCTCTTTTGTGGAGGTAAACATCTGATATGTATCCAGCTCCACAGCGTCCAAGAAAATTCCATATACTCCACAAAGAAACCAATGTACTTCTTTCAACAGATGTGTACTTTAAAGATTCTCCTATTTGGCTAATATTATTGATTGTGGCAACTCCTGAACCCATCCCGCAGATCATAGCAACAAATAACAACCAGAAATCCATGGTGCATATGGCTTGCAAAAGATTCATTTCTTCTCCAATCTTTCTTGTGTGAATCTCTAATCTTGCGTGAAGTTGTGAATCATGTATTTCTGCTGGATCCCCTGCTGCATAACTCTTTTTCGTCTCCGCTGACTCGGTATCATGAAGTAAAGGGGTTCTTGATGGTAAAGTTGGTGGTAAAGTTCTACAAATTTCCTCTCTTTGAGCATTTATTGCAATTTTAAGGGGTGAAAATAGCAAAAGAAGAAGTAGCAGGAAAATTATGATCCGAGCCCATGGTTGAAAAGTAAAGGCATTTTCTAATACTATTAAGATCAAGAGGTAGGCAGCAAGAACTAAAGCGGTCAATGATAAACGATTCAAATGTTTATCGTCATGTCCATCATTTGTCTCGTATGTTCTAACTAAAAACATAAGCAAGATGGGAAGAAGAGACGGCAACAAAGCGAGCATCAACAAGAAACTACTTGGATTGTCCTCAAGTAATGTATAATACACTTGAATTATGATTGCTCCACTCAGCCCAAGAAAACCCTGAGAAATCACAGAAGAATAAAAATAATCATGCCTAGGATAAACAACAATTCCTCCTTTCGAATGAGAAACATAATCTTACCAAGTACCCAATTGTTAACATGTATCACATTCTAGTTCATAGCAACATTGTACAGGCCAATCAACCTATCTACACAAGTCTTCTTTAGATCAATAATGCCTTCTTAGTTGTAAAAGTGATAATGGAAGTAGAATTGTACTGCCCCCTATGGTCCGCAAGGAAAAATTGTGAACAAATAAAGTGCAACCTTTTTTGACGAAGAAAATAAGTTGGAAAGAATAACTAGCATCGAGATCAGATTAGACAAGTATGAATGTAACAGCAATCGAACTAAAATCGACATTACAAATTTTCAACTAGAATAAATTACAAATTGTACAAATTTCATTCCGTCAGCATCCAATTTCATTCATCCAACTGAACTCGGCCTTAAACAGTGCATAAAGTTAAATTGTACTCCTATTATTTGTTTGCACTCATCTTAACAAGCTTTACCAATAATTGTACTCATCACACTTAAAGTACAACACTTACTGCCAAAATTTTCAAATATTCGACAAGTACAAAAATAAAGTCATTACCAAAATACACCGTTTTCGAAATTAATTTATAGAGATTATTCATTTATCGAGATTGCACCAAGTATACCTTCATAATGCCAACAATAGTTCCACCATACTCCGGAAAATTCTCAACACCCACAACAACATTCGCCGTATTAAAAAAAGTCTGCGCCTGACTCGCCAGAAACATAAAAAAACACATCACCGGAACCGCCGGCCGGTGCAAAATTCCGGTAACCGCCAACCAAATAAAAAAATACCCAACAAAGCACAGAACCGCTCCGACCATGTGAACCACCCACGGCCCTCGTCGCCGGGAAGAAACGGCGGCGTAAAGTACGCCGGAAATGACGCCGACGTTTGCACCGATATCTTTAAAAACAGAGACTGTGTCGAGTGTGGATTGATCGTAGAGTTGTGAGGATTTGAGGAGAGGAGAGTAGATGCCAAAGGCGTAGGATGAGCCGGAGCTGCACTGAATCCATATGCTTGCTATCGTCGCCGTCCATTTATCCGGTAAGATCATTATTTTTTCCCGGCGAGAGTAAGATAATGATGGACCTGTGGGGGAATAAGTGGAGTTGAAGTGAGTAATGTTTGTTTTGCAAATGTAGTGCAGACGTTATAACACAAAATAAAGTGTTTGTGGAAAAAAATTGATAGTAACCAAGAATATTATTTCCAAATTTGTTATACAAAATTTAGAAAGTAATAAAATAATGTTAACAAATGTATTTTTAAAATAAACTCAAGTACGTGAAAAAAAATAAATGAATCACATACAAGAATCTTATTCTGTATAATGATTTATTTACATAAAATAAAATATAATTATATGAATTATAGTTCTTAGATCATCTCTAAAGGGCTCTTTAAAAAAATTAAAATTAAAATAAAGAACATTAATAAATTTAAAGTTCGAATAGACTTTTAAAGACTATTCTCTTTCCTTTTTTTAAAGTAATTAATTTATTTTTCTCAATAAACACTTATTATTTCTAGAATTTTAATTACATTTCTGTATTCATAAATTTAAAACATAAGTAATAAAAATATATACTTAAAAAATATTGTTGGAAAGGACGTGTCTATCCCATCCCAGGAGATGCAAGAGTGTGGGGAACAAATTAGTGCAGTGGTTGATAATGCAAGTTTAGAAAGATAGTCACTCCGTTGTATACATGAATTTTTTAATATTCGACATGTATTTTAAAATAAATATAAATTATGTTATCGTAAATTATTTTTAATTTTTTTTAATTAAATTTAAAATATTAAATTTTTATTTAGAAAAAAAAATAAAATTATTTATAAAAACTATATTATAAATAAGTAATAAAATGCATGCCGAATCCCGTAAGAGAGAACAAGATGTGACTAAATTTATTACTAATATATTACCTACCTACTAGTAGCAGTAGTAACATGAATTCTCATTTTATGTTGGGTCATGATCACAAATGAGCTGGGCTTTCACTATATTACCCAAAAATCCTAGTCACAACTCCCAACAACTGTAGTAAATGAGAAATAAACAAGCCTCGCATGTGCAAAATGCGCTGTCAAAGTATAATTTTTTTAGAAAATCATATTAATTATAATTATTAATTTTGATGATTTTAAATTTAAACTTAAAAGAAATGTTTTAATTTAGAAACGTGAATTTCATTTTTAAAATAGTTTTATTAGTATTAATATATAAAGTTGTCACCGACATTGTGGCTAGAGTTGGACTTGAAACTCTGGACTACGACCCTTGATGACCCCTAGTTGGGCTGGGCTCCCAAAAAGCCAACTAGAACTCTTCATCTTACACTCGTGAACACGTGTACTGTTATTCAGTTTTCACCTTTAACATATAAGCCCATAATTTTGTATATTGGGCCGCACCAAGCTCTCAAGCTGTTGACATAAATATGTTCGGTGTAAATATGAATATGATTGTTATAATATGGATGTCTCTAGATTTTTCTAGAGCAACCTCTTGATTTTCCCAAGATATAACTCTTGGCTTTTGGCTTTTCAAGTCCATGTACTTTGGCTTTTGGATTTCTCTACATG
>PHNY01099499.1:10173-35404 GCA_003724115.2 Anethum foeniculum
AACAAACCTGCGCATACAAACATAAAAAGAATTAGATGATAAGATAAAATTGTAGAATGCTGAAAGCTGTCTAAATAAATATGCAAGAATCAGGTAAGATAGTAAAAAGTCTCAAAATATTCTGTACTTATAAACATAAATATGATTGATAAGATTTAAGTGCGTCCATAATTTTCTTTTATATATATGAACATCTATATTATATTTAAAATATGATTGATTTTTATATTTCTTTGTAAGAACTTCATAGATATGCATGCTTATTTCAAATAGGATATTTATAATATAAAAATTTGAAAACTAAACTCTTTGTACGTGACTAATTGGATATATCTTAAAGGATAGATCTTAAAAGAAGATCATCTACAAACCTGCGCATACAAACATAAAAAGAATTAGACGATTAGATAATTTTGTAGATGCTAAAACCTGTTTGAAAAAATATGCAAAAAAATATGCAAGGATCAAGTTAGATAATAAAAAGCTTCAAAATAAATATAAATTTGATTGATTAGATTTAAGTGTGTCCATAATTTTCTTATATATATATATAAAGATTTATATTATATTTGAAATAAAATTGATTTTTATATTTTTGGACTTTCCCATAAATTTGAATGTAAATAAGCAAAATTTAAGTTAATTTTTTTATTTAAAATATGATTGATTTTTATATTTATTGACTTTTCCATAAAGTTGAATGTAAATAAGAAAAATTTTAATAAATTTTTTATATCTGAAATATGATTGATTTTTATATTTATTGACTTTCCCATAAAATTGAATGTAAATAAGGAAAATTTAATTTAATTTTTTATATTTGAAAAGGAATTGATTTTTATAATTATTGACTTCCCTTTAAATTCGAATATAAATAAGAAAATTTTAATTTTTATGAATTAATATACATGAGCTCTAGAAAATTAGATAAATATTATTCAGACAATTATAGAGTTTTTCCTTTATATATATAAAGATAAAGATATATATTGATGATAACATGGAAGAACTCTTATTCAGTGGCACAACTTAACATGGAAGAACTCTTGGTCTCTTTCTTCATTACAAGGACTACATCACCTATGAAAGTTTATATCCCAGACAATAATGTTGAATCTTCTGAGGTTGAGTAAAAGAAGAAAACAGGGCACAGAAAATTAAATTGAAGAAATTAAGGCTCTAGGTTTGAAGAACTAAATTTTTGCCAAGAATCATGTCATCTGTGGTGAAATCAGCTTCTTTTCTGAACCCTCCCCTGCCGAAATCTAGCTCATAGGACCGTGTCAAACCTTCTACCAGACCATAATCTGGTATCAACCCAAGCACACTCTTCGCTTTCTCAACAGAGGTAAAGAAATGCTGCATTTTTGGAGGAAATCGAAGTGAGTTAATCAAACGATCATTTTTTGAAACAGATTTATAAGACATATATGCACATTTCAAGCTTTCAAAGCGTAAGCCTAGAACTGTCAAAAGTTTCTCGTTATCAGATAATTTAATAATGTTATATTACTGTTAATAGGATCCTGAAAACAAATCAAAAATTCCTAGCACATGTAGACTAAGTAACTGTAAAAACTGTAGTATTATGTGATCCTAAAACAGAAGCAAAATTTGCAACCACGTACCTGGTCACGGAATGGAAAAGCTTTCTTTTTACCAAAATCGAATTCTTTGGGATTGTAATGAACTAGTTCAGGCTCAGGGAATCCACCAGCCTGTAACAGATAGACGTAGGCATTATTAACTTATAATCTCACTAGGCAAAGAATATGAGGATATATACTGAACAACATACCTTGGCACATGCTCTTGCTAATCCATCAAATGTAACATACTTCTCTCCTGATATATTGAATATTTGTTTCATCGCTTTTTCATTACAAAGTACCTCAACAAAAGCCTTTGCCAAGTCCTGGTATTAAGCAAAGTAGTAAAGTAAGACGTGTCATAAATTATAACACTTCAATTTATAATGCTTTTGTGCATGGATGTTTTAACCTATTCAGACGGAAGCAGGAAGTGCTTGACTTGTTCAGTCTCACTTACTAAAAATATGCAAGTAGAGTGATGGCTCTTTCCAGATGATGTTTAACTCAGATCGATTTCCATTTTGTGGATATGAAACAAAATTATACTAAGCAAGCAATTGCTAACCTCTACATGTCCAAGTTGCGTTATTTGCATCCCTGAGCCAGGAATGGGGATTGGGCGACCAGCTTTCAATCGGTGAAAGAACCACTCTTCAATAGGATTGTAATTCAAAGGGCCATAGATATAAACTGGCCTTATAGAAGTCCAGTTAGCATCTCTGGCTTGTAGCAAGGCTTCTGTGGTGAGCTTTCCCTTGTGCCTGCTCTTTGGGTCAACTGCATCATTCTATTAACAAGAAAATTGAAGCATTACTGACATGAGAGACGTGTAGGATGTTAAGCACTACCAGCAAGTTCCCGCAAGAGAAAGAACTTGCAGGCAATGATGGCCATTAACTCACTAAATCATAAACATTATCATGTTTACAATATAGGGGATCTGAGTTTGGATAGATTTAATCCTTATTTATGACAAATGATAATGCTTTTAAGAAATGGTCATAAATTAGGCACCTTCTCTAAGGTCGAGGAAGAAGAATTAACACAGGTTATATATTTATAACAAAAAATGTGCTAAAAATTGATTGATCATTTGCTTCTAAATTGTGTAAGAAAGGGAGTTCTGCAGGATGATCTTTACTCTCTATGGCATTGACCAGGTCTTAAATGATGCTGATTCAAGTAGTGAAATTTCACAGGGTTGAAGGAAGACAAGATGGCCCTGAATGCTGTGTATAGACATATAATTTATCATTGTTTATGACCTGTGGTGGATGTTACCAAGAAAAACAAAAGTAGCTCTGGGTTTTGTTCATATAGTGAAAAATGTGGAACAGGACAACTACTGAGCACATAATTTCTATTCCAGCTGCAAGAAAAAAAATATTGAACCAGTAGTATGTCTTCGTGAAATAGATTAATTGTAGCACACTGACCTCAAAATGGGGTAAAAGATCAGATTTAAGGTAGACACCAGCTGAAGAGCAGTATATGTACCTGTCAACAAGTGACTAGAGTTCACCAACTAACATTAGGAAAAAAAAATGTCTGCAATCTCCTAGAGTAACAGAATATACTTTTCTACTTCACTGACTCTGAGTAACATATAAAGAGCAATCTCCACGAGCCCCTCTATTCTAGAAGAGCAATTTATAACTTATATATTTAAACCTTGTCCACTAATACTTGTGTTTTTTCCTTCAGGAAGAGTAATTAATTCAAACTGCTATGTAAATAGTCAAGTTGACACATTGTTAGCTTACTGTTCTAGATTTGGTAATGCATCCAATATGGGCTCTACTTCATCTGCCTCGCGTCCTAAAGATATGAAGGTAATTTTTTTTGAGAAAAAGTATGTAGAGAAAAGAACAATAAATACATTATCAAAGAGAATTACATATACCATTGATGTCATAAACAACATCAAAGCCTTCTGCAGCAAGACTAGTTCTCACAAAATCAAAATCCTTCCTATCTCCTTTCAAGTGAGATATCTACAAATGAAATACATTTCTACTCATTTGAGCAAAGCGATTGGACATTTAAGTATTTAACAATAGGCAAACCAGAAGATATATTAGAGCCCAAATAGAACACGTATAATAGTATTCTGTACCTTGGATTTGAAAGCATCATAATCCGCCTCTGATTCACCAGGCAAGTTCTGGGTAATGGGTGCTTTCCCTCTAGTGAACAGAGTCACCTGCACCAGTAATTACATTCATTATATAATAAATTCAAAAATGTGCCGAGATAAAAAAGACAGCAACAATGGTTTACGCATCACTCTTGTATTTATGTTGTTAAGATGGTAGTTTAGTAACTAAACTTCGTATAAAGAACAGAGGAAACTTATAAAGAGAGGTTAGAAAGTCATGTATAAACCTGATGGCCCTCCTTGACCAGAAGCCTAGATAAAAAGACACCAATAAATCGAGTGCCTCCCATTATAAGGATTTTTTTGGTACTTGATGCTGTAACATGTAATGCTCCTTTTGGCTGGCATACTTTCCGCTTGTACTAGAACCATACAGAAAACAAAATCATTACATATCATATGTATGAGAGCAAAGAGAGTTTTGATCATATCATCATACACAAAAATCAGAACATGTGATCATATTTTCTTGTAGTAACAATTCCTTAATTATTTTATAGGTGCAAGCATATGCTGATTTATCTAAATGCAATGTGAGTAGCATTTGTAATTTCTTGTTGGATTGGTTATCTTACTTTCGAATATCTTATTGTGTTTCGTCAAGAACATTTCTTTATCGATGTGATCCTTTTAAGTAACCAGTCGCTCTAACAATCCTAACAACAGTATATGATACTCCTTTGACGTTCACCGTATGACAATAATAGAATCAATCAAACATTACAAAATGGTTAGCATATGTACCTGAAGTGAGGAGGTCAACTTGGTGCCAGTGAAGTCAGAGAGTGAAGAAGTGAGAAGAGAGAAAGAAGGTCGTTGTACTTTATGCTGCTGCATCATTGCCACTGTTGCCATGCTGATGGGCTATTATTAAAAACAACCCTTTAATGAATTTGGTTTCTTGATTTTCTGTTGGAGCTGAGACTGATAAAGAATGAACAAGAATGGATTTAAAGGAGGCCATGTAATGTTGTTGGAGTTTGTTTGGTGATTTCTCATTCTTACAATTGTGATAAGAATTAAGACCCCACCCCTCTCTCTAAAACTGCTTCGGTTTTATCCACACTATTACAGCCTCTCGTTTCTGTCTTTAACGCTTCCAAACACTTCATGCACGTCACTGTTAATTTTTTAAGGCCAGTCGAGGCGAGGTTGAATGTACAAGTAGAACATTATTATTTTTAAACCCTGTTGAATATTCGAATGTGTATTGGGAAATCGAAGATCAGCCAATCTGGGGCACCAAAAAATTGGATGTTGAAGATCAGTTATTGGAAATACTTTGGATTTTGAGAGGCAACTGATGTACAAAATTACAAATTTAGAGTAGTGCTGCGTCCACAATTAAATACAAAATGTATGAATAATTTTTGCACAAAATGATATGATATATGAGTTTGGATATTTTAAATGGGGCTACTGATGTGAATACAAGGGTTATAACATCCCACATTGATTAGAATAAGAGCGTTTGATGAACAAAACCAGAATCTAATGTTACCAGTTCAAGATGAGGAAGTTAAAAATGCAGTCTTCGCTATGCATCCGAGTAAATCGCCCGGGCCAGATCGCCTTAACCCTGCATTTTTTCAAACTTACTGGAGCATCGTAGGTAAGGACATTGTTAACTTTTGTAAAACTTTCTTTTAAACCGGAGAGCTTCCAAGAGGGGTAAACAACACTTTAGTTTGCCTCATTCCGAAAGTTAAGCAGCCACAACACATGACTAAGTTGAGACCTATCTCGCTGTGTAATGTTCTTATGCGCATTCTTTCTAAAGTCATGACTAATAGGTTGAAACCTTGCTTGAATTCGATCATCTCAGATAAACAAAGTGCCTTTGTGGAAGGACGCCTTCTTACGGATTATGTCATCATTGCTTTTGAAGTAAATCATTACATTCTAAGGAAAACCCAAGGAAAGTATAGAGTTGCGGAATTAAAAATCGATATCTCGAAAGCTTTTGATCGACTTGAATGGAGCTTCATTGAAAATATGTTGATAAAATTTGGTTTCCTATCTTTATGGATCTCTCGAATCATGGCTTGTGTTAGAACTGTTTCCTACAGCTTCTTGCATAATGGAGAGGTGTTTGGTGATGTTATACCGCAGCGTGGGATTCGCCAAGGGGATCTTCTCTCACCCTATTTGTATATTATATGTGCAGAAGGGTTAAGTGCAATCATTAATTGAAATGAAAATGTTGGTTTGATTCACGGATGCGTGATAGCTAGAGGAGCATCTTCTATATCCCACCTCTTATTTGCGGACGATTGCTACTTATTTTTCAGGGCTACGGAGGTTGAAGCTCGTACTACGAAAATCATCTTGCATAGATATGAAACTTTGTCTGGGCAGGCTGTCAATTACAATGAATCGAGTGTTACCTTCAATCCAAATACATTGGTGGATGATCGATGTATAATCTGTTCTGCTTTGGAAGTGCAAGAAATTAGCTCACCTAGAAAATACTTGGGTATGCCTATGTACGTAGGAAGAAATAAAGATGAAGTTTTTGGTTTCCTGGCTGATCGAGTTACTCAGAAGCTACAAACATGGGAAAATGTCTCCTTGTCGAAGCTAACTCTTTTGAAAACTGCTGCTCAGGCCATTCCAAACTTTTGGATGAGCCTATTCTTAATTCCCTCTAGTTTATGTGATAAAATTGAGAAGAAAATGAATGGATTTTGGTGGGGGCAAGGTGCGAGGAGTAATAGTACTAGATGAATGGCATGGGGATAAGTTGTGTGTTTTCAAATATGGGGGAGGCTTGGGAGTTAGAAGCTTAAGGTGCTTCAACATAACTATGCTAGCCAAACAAGGATAGAGGATCTTGACTGGAGCAAACTCTTTGGTTTCTAATTTTCTGAAAGCTCGGTATTTTCCTCGTACTGATTTTTTGAATGCTGAGTTGGGCGCGAATCCAAGCTATTTGTGGCGTAGTATTTTATCTACCAAAGATGCAATCAAAGCAGACTGTCGAAGAAAAATTGGTGATGGAGCAAGTACTAAGGTTTGGAAAGTGGCCTGGTTACCATGTGAAGAAAACGGTTATGTGTCTACAAATTTAGTTCCCGAACTGCAGAATATAAATGTTCAAAGTTTGATCGATATGGGCATAAATGCATGGGATTCTGATCTTTTGGATGACCTGTTAAACGATCGTGATCGTAAACTAATTCGAAGAGTTCCAATCCCACTTCGACCAAAATGTGATTCCTGGTTCTGGTTACTTGTTTCTAAAGGCCAATTCACAGTGAAGAGTATGTACCAACAGCTGCAGGGGCCTTATGATATGTCATTCCGACAGTTCTGGCATAAATTATGGACTCTAAAAATTCCAAGTAAAGTTACTTATTTTTTGTGGCGTGTTTGCAAGGGATGCTTACCAACAATGCTGGCTTCAGTCTCGAGGAAAATTCAGGTAAACACGAGTTGCCCGGAAAGTGATGCTCATATCTTATTTGAATGTGATTTTGCTAAAACTGTGTGGGCAATGACTGGTATTCAGCACTATACAGTTCGTTATCTGAATGAAACTTGTCTTGATATGTTAGTTCATATTTTTCAATCTCTTACTCGTGACCAATGTGCTTTGTTTAGGATGGTTTGTTGGAGTCTCTAGAATCGTCGAAATAATTGGGTGTGGAGCAGAGTAAATGGGTCTGCCTTTGGTGTTAACTCTACTGTCATAAGCTTATTATCTGAATGGAGGCGTGCTCGAGTCCTTGACACTAGCCGGAAAAGCCCATTAAATTGTGTCCAAAGTATAGGTTGGACCAAGCCACCTGGAGGATGGATAAAAATAAATGTTGATGCTGCTCTATGTTGGGATAATTGTATTGGAGTTGGAGCAGTGATTCGAGATTCAGTTGGTCAGTTTATTCGAGCAAGATGCTGTCGTTTGGATGAGAGTTAGCAGCCTCGAGAGGCTGAGGCCTTGGCTCTACGGAATGCTCTCTCCTGGGTTCAAAGTTTGCAGTATGATTATTGTATATTCGAGTCAGACTCCAAACTTCTAGTTGAGGCATGCAAAGGCGTAGATGGTGCGAGTTATTTTCACACAATTGTCTCGGATTGTATTGATTTGTGTAAGCACTTTAATCATGTTATAGTGCAGGATGTGTGTAGATCTGCGAATGGAGTAGCACACTTATTAGCTACTCATTCTATGTCTGATCTTAGGGAATGGGTTGATACCCCTCCTGACTTCATTTATCATGTATTGAATTCTGATAATTTATAAGTAATTCAAGTTCGTTTCCTTCAAAAAAAAAGAAGAAGAAGATACAAGTCAAAAATTAATGTATACTAAATTGCTAGCTTTGGTGTTAGATACATTGTGGGCTTGGATATTATAAATAGAAAAATTTGAATAATTTGAATCGAATAAATTTGAGTCAATTTCAAATATTTGTAAAAATTTACATTGATTGATGTTAAATGATATGAGTTTAAATAAAAAAATTTAATAAACTTTGATGAAATAATTATAAAAATCGATTCTTACTCATTCATTGATCAAATACATTTATATGTTTAAACTTAATTTTAAACGAATCAAATCATACTTAGACAATAATCATAAGATTCGGTTAGTACACAAACACAATTATATGTTCAAATTTAATTTTAAACGAATCAAATCAAATTTAAGTAAACATATAAACAAATCGAATTTAACTCATAGAAACTGATAAATCCACCTAAATTTATTTATGAGTGACTCAATTTTCTAAAAAAAATATAATTTATTAAAAAAATTATATACACACACAAATAGGTCGTATTCAATATAGTACTTAAACATCAGTTCTGTATAATTTATAACTCGTGCGATGCACGGAATTTATTTAATATTATTTTATAATTTAATTTAAAATTGAAAAAAGTTACAAATATGTTATTTAAAATAGAAAAGTTAATGTGTTTTAGCTAAAAATATTAACTGAAAGCTATTAGTAATTATAATATTTTAATTCATTTTATTAAATCGAACTACCCGTGATGTTTTTGAAAAATGAGGTGTTTAAGTTGGAAAAAAAAACTGTAATGTGTTTTAGTTGAAAAAGGTAATTAGTTTATATACTAATTAGGATTAAAATATGAGTTATTAGTTATCATAATATTTTATTTTATCAAATAGAATTGCACGTGATATATTTGAAAAATGAGATGTTTTAGTTAAGAAAAAAAAAGTAATATGTTTTAGTTGAAAAAGATAATTGATTTATATACTGATAATATTAATATAGGTTTAAAATAAGTAAGTTATAAAAATATTTAAGTAAGTGTAATTATGTAAAATAACAGGAAGTACAGTATCAAACTAACTTTTAATATTTTGTCTGTTAGAATATAGTTTTTTGAGGGAAAAGCATTAGTTTCATTAAAGCAAATCATTCAGTCAAGGATATAATATCCTTGGGAAATGGGTTCATACATATAAGTTCATCACTTCTGTGCGTATCTCATCTTACTACTCGATGTGCTACCTTATATCTTTTCTTTTCACATGAGAAATAAAGAAATCATCAAAAAGATTGCTAAGCTAGAATTATCATCGTAAATCAACCACATTGAAGAGATTTCATGAAACACATCATCAACATTTCTTGAAACATTCAGAGCATCATCTTCAATCCAAACCTGTGTGTATCCCTTTTTTTGTGCCACTTTTAAAGCAAATCTTACTGCTACCGCTTCTACTACTTCAACATCCCATAATGCTTCAACTCACTTCACTGCAATCCACATTAGATGTCCATTTGCACTCCTCGCTACAACACACCTAATCCTATATAAGAATCAGGGACAACATGTACATCCATATTTATCTTTACCATACCATCAGGTGGACAAGTCTAAGAAGATGCTAATAGTGTATTCCTAGTAGCATATTTACTAAAGACCTTCTTTGCATATAAATCATAATCCTCCACAATTTTAGAAAAGCCTGTTATTGTTAACACCATATTCACATGTTCATTCTCATATAAAAGTTTTGTTCCCACTGAACCAAATTGACCATGCTAGTGCCATTAAAATTTGAATTCCTTCGTATCTACCTTACAACCACATCAACTTGGTGGAAAAATAAGATTGCGGAGACTCACAAAAATCTATTAAGTCTTTCTCTTTTAAAAGTTTCTGGAGAGTTTCCTCTCTTCCGTGTAAAATTATTCCATTTATATCCCAAGTCTCCCAGGCCACAATTATCAATAGCTATACGAAAAGCATCCATCAGCCTCTCATTTCTAAGAGCTCCACTCTCTTTTTCCTTCAAACTCACCACTTCATTGAAATCCCTAAACATTATGCAAGGAATGATATTTCTAGATTTAATACTAGTCATCATGGACCATGTCAGATGCTTATTTTCTTGCTCAGGCCAACAAAACACCCCAATATCTCTCCAAACCAGAACATTTTCAAGGTTACAAGTATCCATCTCAAAATGATGAGTAGAATAAGAACTGGTTACCACATTGATATCCTTCCACCAAAACCCCATTCTCCCAGAATTACTAATACTACTAATACAAATTCCATTAACAAAATCACATATGCTATGCACTCTCTCCAAACTGTTAGCATCTATCATCATTTTCATTAAAAAAAAACAATATTCAGCCTTTCTCTTCAACATCAGTCCCGGAGAGTGTTAACTGTCCAAGGGTTGTTAAGCCCTTGGCAGTTCCAATTAAAGATTTGCATTGTTGTTCACAGGGTTGGTTGGTGCCAGACTCCGTTACTTTCAATTTTTTACCCACACTTGTTTGTTTAGATTCTGAATTTCTTCATCTTCTTTATCAATCTCCATACAGTCTTTTCTTTTCCTGCACATGATTACATCTTCCCTTGATTTCTTTTTGCAACCAGCTCATTTCTTCTGTTTTTATGTTTCGAATTTTCTTATACCTGAGAACTATTTTCTATACCCTTTTATTAGATATTGTTTTAGGTTTACTATCACCAGAATTTGTCTAAACCACTTTCATTAACCAACACCAACTTTAATACATTTTCACCTTCACTTTTGTTTAGCTGAACCTCCACTATCCCCCATGTTCAGTCTCGCATAATCCCACCTTCTTAACATGACAAGTTTTTTTATCCACCCCTTACTATAGACAATTTACTCTACACTTTCATTGAAATAGACACTTTACTCTACACTTTCATTTAAACTCACTTCAGTTTCAGTATTTCCATTATCCTCTGATTTTTTTTGCAGTGATGTATTTTCTAATATGACTATTTTTTGTCTCTCCATACCGCAAACAGTCGTTACTTTTTGTTCACTAAAAGTTCATATTGTGCTCAGCAGCCCCCCAATGTTGTTCTTTTTAGATACCTCTGTATGTATAGCACTATCAGTGTCCTCTCCCTTTGTCACAAATAGTTGGCGCTTTTTATAATAATTTGAGCAATCTCTTCAACATCTTTTGCATATCCCTTTCTCGGAGATGCCCTTAGATATAAACCCCATCTGAATTTCTTGTTCCTCTCTTCCTCGGAAACATGTTGCAATCCTTTTTAGAATGACTAATAATTCCATAAGCAAAACAAAAGTATGGCAGCCTTTCATACTTAAACTCTACCTTAACTTTATTACTACTTTTGTCCTTAATCCACTGATATCTGTGAAGCGGTTTTGTAATATCAATCATCATACGAATTCGGTGATACCGCTCCAAGCCTATTGTATCCTCAATTTCTAAAAAGTCCCCTAGTCCAACATTGAGGGTTTAAATAGATAGATATAGTATATAGAATAGATAAATAGATGTTTTTAAAATAATTTATATAACAATGAGGATTTAGATAGTTAGGATATAGTATAGACAGATAGATGTGTTTAAATAATTTATTGAATTTTCAGGATTTGTTCCCGATAATTTAGACTTTTGGAACTTTATTTGTTTAGGAAGTTCTCTAAAAAAAACATCAGCATGTTTTAATTTTTTATATTGAATTTGAATAATATTGTCTTAGAAAAATCATCTTAAAATATATATCGCCATCGGTTAATAATCTTTTCGTCTCCCTTTTAATCTTTTTTTTTTGGAAAAATAGTGCCCCCTTAATACTTGTCATTTGTATTTTTATTAAAAATAATTTATGATAAATATTTTCAAACATTACTCTTATTTGTTATAAATGGTTGTCACGTGGTCAAAAGTTAAATAGTAAGGTTAGGTTTATAGGAGTAGAAATTTCATACTGCATTTAATTTCTTGTTCCTTGTATTGTCTACAAATAGCCTCATTCGGTAAGAAGAAAAATGTACCAATCATCTTGCTTCTTTCTCTCTTTGCTATCAGCTCTCTTTCTCTATCTGCTCAATTTACTTTCTATAAGGGTTCATCAGTATTTTACAACACATTATCAGCACGAAACCCTGCCGAAACTGAGAAGAATGGATTCTGAAGATATATGCATTGCTGATTGTAGTACAACTCATACGATTCTACAGATTCAAAAATATTTTACTCATATAACCAAAACTAAAGTTCAAGTTGGAACGATCTCAGGCATATCTAATATAATCGAAGGTTTTGGAAAAACTAGTTTTATCTTACCTAATGGTACACTCATACATATTCCAAATGCATTATTTTCTAATAAGTCCACTAGAAATCTTCCTAGTTTTAAAGATATCTGACTTAACGGTTTTCACATCGAAACCACTTCTGAGGCTGGTAAAGAATATCTTCTTATCACTTCTGTTAATTCTAGTAACAAGAAAATCTTAAAAAAGTAGAAAAGTTTCAGTCACTTTCCTCGGGATCATATATGATGAAAATTAGAGCCATTGAGTCACAAAATGTCACTGCTTTCAAACTCATAGATCCAAATCATACACTTTGGCATGAAAGATTAGGTCACCCTGGTATCTCTATGATGCGTCGTATTATACAAAATTCTACTGGACATCCTCTTAAGATCTTAAAGTTCTTTCAAGAAATGACCTCCCATGTTCAGCTTGTTCTTTGGAAAAGCAGATCACTCGACCATCTCCTACTAAAGTTCAGCTTGAAAGCCCAAGTTTCCTAGAAAGGATTTAAGGTGACATATATGGACCTATCCACCCATCATCTGGTCCATTTAGATACTTTATGGTATTAATAGATGCCTCAACTAGATGGTCTCATGTTTGTCTTCTCTCAACTCGTAATAATGCTTTTGCAAAATTACTAGCCCGAATATTCAAATTGCAAGCTCAATTCCAGATCATTGCATTAAGTCGATTCGTTTAGATGATGCTGACGAATTCACATCTGCAACTTTTATCGATTATTGCATGTCTGTAGGAATCTCAGTTGAACACCCAGTTCCTCATGTATATACACAAAATGGGTTAGCCGAGTCCTTTTATCAAAAGGCTTCAACTTATTACAAGATCGTTGTTGTTGAAAGCAAAATTACCTACATCGATTTGGGGTCATGCAATACTTCACGCTGCTAATACTATTAGGATGAGACCAACTACCTATAACCAACATTCTCCACTACAACTTGATACTCGGTCAAATTCCTAATATTTCTCACTTCAAAATTTTCGGAAGTGTTGTATATGTACTGTTTGCTCCACCACAAATATCGAAAATAGTAGCTCAAAGAAGAATAGGTATCTACGTTAATTTTGATTCCACATCTATAATTAGATATTTTGAGTCTCTGACTGGAGATTTATTTAGTGTAAGATATGTAGATTGTCATTTTGACGAGTCTATGTTTCCTCCCTTAGGAGGAGATAAATATTTGAATAAAGTTAATCCTGGTATAACATGGAATGCGTCAAGATTACATTTTCTAGATATACGTATCGGTCAATACGAACTTGAAGTTAAAAGAATTATCCATATGCAAAATATCGCAAACCAAATGCCTGATGCATTTAACAATTCTAAAAATGCAATAAAATCTCATATACTGCTGTAAATACTCTAGCTAAAATAGACATACCAATTTAAAAATCAAACACAAAAGAATCGGTTACAGAATCAAAGCCACGCCTGAAGCATGGTAGACCGGTTGGTGCAACAGATGTTGCACCACGAAAATGAAAAACAAAAAAGAATTGCCCCTAAAGTGGTACATGCTCTAGAAGAAGCAAATACCCCTGAAGTACTATTATTTCCTGAAGAGATTCCAGTCCTTAAAGATACAGGATTAAACAATCATAAAATTTCAATAAATTATATGCATGATATTAAATTATGGGATCGAAGTAAAGCCATAATTGATGATTTATTTGTGTATTCAGCGGCATTTGATGTTGATATAAATTCTGATCCTAAACCACAAAGTGTGGATGAGTCGTCAAAGAAAAGACTGACTAAAATGAAAAGACGCAATTCAAGCAAAATTAAGTTCATTGTGTAAAAGAGAAGTATTTGGACCTGTTGTTCAAACATCAATCAGTATGAATCCTGTTGAAAATAAAATGGGTTTTCATAAGGAAACGAAATGAAAAAAAAAATGAAATTATGAGATATAAAACCCGACTTGTAGCTCAAGGATTTTCTCAAAGGCCTGGTATTGATTATCAAGAGACATACTCACCGGTAGTGGATGAAATTACCTTTCGTTTTATATTAGGTATGGCATCCAAAGAAAAGTTGGAAACACGTCTTATGGACGTCGTTACTGCATACCTGTATGGTTCACTTGATAGTGAATTTTTTATGCCAAAAAGGTTAAAAATGGATGAGTTCAAGAAACCCCGTCATATATACTCCATTAAACTACAACGATCATTGTATAGGTTGAAATAATCTGGTTGTATGTGATATAATAGGCTTGGTGATTATTTATAAAAGAATGGGTATATTAGTAGTCAAACTTGTCCTTTTGTTTTCATCAAGAAATCACAATGTGGTTTTGTGATTATTGCTGTATATGTGGATGATTTAAATATTGTAGGAACAGCTACATAGGTTGATGATGCTGTCATATATTTAAAGACAGAGTTTGAAATGAAAGATCTTGAAAGGACAAAATATTGTCTTGGGATACAAGTCGAGCACTTATCAACATGAATTTTCTTCCACCAATCCACATATACAGAAAAGGTCTTGAACATATTTTATATGGATAAATCTAATCCATTGACTACTCCAATGGTGGTTAGATCTTTAGAACCTGATAAAGATCCATTTCGACCACAAGAAGATGATAAAGAGGTTCTTAGTCCTGAAATCCCATTTCTTGGTGCACATATGTATCTTGCGAATAATACAAGACCAGATTTAGCATTTGCTGTGAATTTATTGGCTAGATTTAGCTCTGCTCCTATGGACATACATTGGAATGAGATCCAGCATATATTCCGTTATCTTCATGGAATAGTAGATTTTGGGTTATTATTCCCTAAAAACTCAACATTTCAGTTTATTGGATATGCGGATGCTTGATATTTGTCATATCCTCATTCTGGAAAATCACAAACCGGATATATATACACATATTGCGTTACAACCATTTCTTGGAAATCCACAAAGCAAACTACAGTGGCAACATCATCAAATCACTCAGAACTAATTGCAATTCATGAAGTCAGTAGAGAGTGTGTATGGCTGAGGTCTATCATCAAGAATATTCAAGAATCATGTGGATTACCGGATATCACAAGGAGTCCTACTGTAATGTTTGAGGATAATACTGCATGCATTGATCAACTCAAGGAATGATATATCAAAGGAGAAAAAACAAAGCATATTTACCGAAATTCTTCTACACTCATGAACTTCAAAAGAATGGTGAAGTTGACATACAACAAATTCGGTCATGTGACAATCTTGCAGATTTATTTACGAAATCATTATCGAATTCAACATTTGAGAAATTAAAACATAACATTGGAATGCGTCGACTCAAGAATTTGTTGCAATAAAGCTTCAAAGAATGATTAGTTTTTCTAAGGGGAGATTGTACTCTTTTTCCTTCGTCAAAGGTCTTATTCCACTGGATTTTTCTTTGACAAGGTTTTAACGAGACAATTTATGATCCATACTATAATGACAATCAAATGGGAGTGTTATAAATGATTGTCATATGGTCAAAAGGTAAATAGTAAGGTTAGATTTCTAAGAGTAGAAATTTCATACTGTATTTAATTTCTTGTTCCTTGTATTGACTATAAATAGCCTCATTCGGTAAGTAGAAAAATGTACTAAGCTGCTTGTTTCTTTCTCTCTTTGTTATCGGCTCTCTTTGTCTATCTGCTCAATTTACTTTCTGTAAGGGTTCATCAATATTTTACAATATCATTTTATTATCTTTGGGAAATATTTGATTAATGAACACATATAAATAATTTAATTTGATGTTATTATAAGAAATAGAAAAATAAACTAATCCTTTGACTATTTTTTTTTAACATCTAGTTTTGGACAAAAACCAAATATTTAACTAACAATTTTTTAAAAGTTTTAGGCCCTGTTTGGAAGTTAGCTTTTCAAAAAAATAGTTTTTTGAATTAAATTAGAGCTTTGACCAAATGAAACCTCTAATATCAGTGTTTGGTAGTTAGGTTTTTAAGCTAGCTGTTGGAGCTTTTTCAACTTTTGAATACAAAAACCTAATTGAAAAAGCAACTTGCCAAACAGTTTTGTTCAAAAAACCTAAATTCAATGGGCTAGTCAAAACAGCTTACACAATCAACTAGTCAGAACAGCTAATTTAATGCTCTACAGCTAACAGCTAATTGCCAGACAGAGTCTTAATTTTTTAAAAGAATGGATAAATAATTAATACTCCCGTGTTGTACATACTTTCTTTAAAATCTCAAACAGCGCTATCGTAGTATATTATTTATTATTACTTGGCTCATAGACTCGTACAGGGTTATTATTTGTTGGTAAATCTGGTTAGAAATTGAGAAACTGTAAACAATTGATTACTAATATTTACAAATCAGGTACCAAACTCTGCACAATCGCTAACCCCAGCGATTCATCAAGTCCAGTTCCATGGATCTAAATCCTGTAAGTTCCTCTTATCTATCTATATATACATATCTTCGTATGCAATTTCATTAACTTTTTTTATGTTCTTCAGCTAAATTTGATCTTATTTGACCTAATTTTTGCAATATACATTAATTCATTCACTGTACTATGTTATCCACGTTATCTTGTAACGATCTGATCTGCGCATTCTATATATGCTGATTTCGATTTATTTGGTGGAGTGATTGATTAGCTACTTTCAACCTCCCTCGCATTATATTAAAGTTTGTTAGATTACACATTTTAATTACCTACTAATATTTTCGACCTGGAAGCTCTTTACTTAAAACCAATTTTCCGCATATTTTACCCGGTCTTAGATCTATGTTGGCTTGGCCATTATTTATTCGGAATGCAATGATTAAGATTTAAAGAGCTTGGGTACTTGCTGCAAATCGTGCATGATAGTGATATAGGACAACGGTGAGTAAGAGGGAAAATATTTACCAATCGAAATCTACTATCAAAATTAATGAAAGGAAAAATTCGTGATATGTTTAAACTAATTTATGCACAATTGAATTCTATTTACAAATTATTATTGAATAATTAATAATTGATAACTTAATCCCGTGCTCTGCATCAAGAAGCTAAAGAAATTAAGTTCCTATGTAATAGGGAATTTTAAAATATAGTTGTTAAAAGGAATTTGATCATGTCTTAATAATTTTCCCAAGCTCTCTTCATAAACGCATTGCTACAATATGCAGACTTCAGGGGAGAATTATGCACACCCGCAGATATGTTTCTTCCATGTAATATTCAAGGTACATAGTTTGATGTTATTCTTATATTATTGTCTTATGGGTAGCAATATTTGCTCTCTAACTTGGAATTTTTATATTTGACAGGCTTCAGCTTTGGCATTTTACATACTATCAGCTCTATTTTTTGATAGTTTTGTCATAATCTTTGTGGTAACGGTCCTTCTCTCTGCGCTTGACTTTTGGGTAGTCAAGAATGTCAGTGGACGGATTTTGGTTGGTTTAAGGTGGTGGAATGAAATAAATGATGAGGGTGAGAGTATCTGGAAATTTGAATGCCTTGACCAGGAGGTTGGTGATGTCTTTTGTCTATTACATTTTTGATTATGTTATTGAGGCGCCATTGGAACTAGTTAAGTCAAATTTTGTAGACAGAAGTGCCTTTTAGCTACTTCTTCTGTTATATAAGTCATGTAAAAGCTTAGATAAATCACAGACCCTCAATCTTTCTCCTTTTACAGTTCCCCTAAATAATTTTGGCGACCTGAAAATTGAGGCTTCGTTAGGTTTTGTATTAATATACTTGCTGATTCTCACATATTTCGTCTTTTTTATTGCTTTAGTCATTGTCTCGAATGAACAAGAAGGACTCATGGCTGTTCTGGTGGACTATTTACCTTACTGTAAGTTACTAGTTCAATAAAGCATCCTCATGGATTGGTATTGTGTTCTCAGCAGATAGAAGCATACAAATTTAGCAAATATGGGTACAAGTATCATGAAGCACTATTTTGTACACACCAAAAAAAAGGATATTATCTAGTTTGCTAATTAAGCTTCTTAAAATGTCTTTGTTTAATAGTCGCTGTAAGCTGACAGAGGTCTCTGTCTTTCACACTTTTCGATCAGGGAATTTATTTTGTGTTTACTTGCACCACTTCATTTACTAATTTAAGTTCATTTCTTTTAATGCAGGCGGCCTTGTGGCTTATCCTTGGAATATTCTCTCTCATTAGGTTTCAAGCTGATTATGTGCTTGTCGTAGGGGTTTGTTTGACTCTCAGTGTTGCAAATATTGTTGGCTTTACTAAGTGTCGTAAAGGTGCGCATACTACCTGCATTTCTATTATTTTCTTAAAATTTTAAGGTTCCTATTACGAGTATAAAATTATGGTGTATTATAAGTTCGTCATTTTCCTTCCTTTTTTGACCCACCGCTTCTTACATAATTAGTCATATATAGGAATTTCTTAGGATTTACCTACAAAAGCAAAATTATTTCGTATTATTTCGTATCAACTTTGGTTTATTTAGTTCCCAGAAAATTAGAAACAAATTATAAGAATACTGGTGGTGGATTTGGTATGCTAAAAGCTTATGAGCCTTATACTAAGTAGATCTACGGTATAGTGAATATTACAAATTGGGCTTTAGCTATATTTCTTATGTTTCCAAAATATGTGATTGAACTAACTACTTATTCTAACATAAGTTTAAATAAATCTATCACATGAAATATGGAGTTGAGCATTTTGATGTTTTGCGTACCTGTTACAAAAAGATACCACTCAGAGAAGATGTGTATGGAACATAAACTGTATACAACTTATATAATATACGGAATTCCCAAACCAACACAAATAAGCTTTTTAACAATCTGAATTGGTTAGCATTCGACAAGTCAGACAAAGAAATTTGAGATGGATCAACTCCCAAATTTCCCCAGACCCCCAAGACTTTTTGTTTACAGGAGCTATGCCCCCTAGATTGAATTTACTGGGATTGCAATCCCGAGATTTTATTTTATGCCTTTGAGTAACTCCAACAGATTAGTCATCTGTGCTACTAAGTTAAATTTCAAGGAATGAGGGTTAAAAATGTACTCCAACAGTATCTTTCCTTCATTACTTATTTATAAGTGACCTACCCCTCGTCATAAGCATGTCCTAACTTATATTTATTATAAAAATATTAAAAGCACTTTCTTTCTCTCTCTGTTGTAAAGTGTATTTGTAGTGATGGAAAGTACTTCAATAATATAATATGAAATAAGGAATGAGGATATACATATCTACATCCTAAGTTATTAAGATCCAATTTTTTATACTAAATTTAAGGAATGAACTAAGACTCTCCAAGTTGCTCTTACGATAATAGTATCCAGGACTATGTTATCTGTTGATGAGGCTAACTCTTTATTGTTTTGAGATAAATTACAATACTCTTACAACTTCAATATTTTTGAATAGCGATTATTTGTTTATTTTTAAAAAAGCTGCTGCATTTTGAAGATTACGCATGTACAATGGCATGAAAAAAATGTCTTAAAGGCCATCAGACCAAACCTATTGTGGCTTTATAAATAGATTATTGCTGTATTTGTCTAAAACAGTATTAATCCCACATTATACACTGCTAGACAAATATTATCTCCATATTCTTTATTGCTGGAACCGAATCTCTCAATTTCACATGTCCCAATTTAAAGATGTTTTATTTAGTAGTTGGAGTTTGTTAAAAAGAAGCTTAAATCACTTTTGATGAGTTGGTGATGTTTGTAGATACTTTTTAGCTCGAATTGGTTTATCTTCTCATCCATAAGAAATGTCGTATAGAGCTTTTTAGGTTGCTGTCATACTCGGTGTAGTGCCTTCTATTACAACATATGGAGAGATTGTGATAGTATTTTATAGGAAGCAACTGATGATTGGAGATAAATTTGCAGACTAGTTTTACGTTGAGTGCATAAGCCTTATTAAGGTCTTAAGTATGGTCTTGTTGTTTTTCAGATGCTAAGAAGCAGATTCAGGCATTTGCCTCTCAGACCATCGCATCTCGATTCTCATCCACATTACAGTCTGCATTCACTGTTGTCTAAGAAACACAGGAAGATGGCACCAGGATCATACATAGTAACAGGTAAACTTGTGTGCCTAAAAAATATGGTGGACGATACTTGAGTTTGCTCTTCCAACTCTCATGTGGACATAATTACTTTTTGAAGAAATTACTTAAGTATATAGTTATTGCTCGGGAACGGCACATTCTGGATGCATAGTGAATACCCTGTATTAGCATTTTCATTTATGACTTTGTAAATGCTGAATACAAGAACCTAGGAACTTCTACCCCAATTATTCACAGAGTTTTCTTTTATTGCCAGTCTTGTGTTGCAGTGTATTTTGTTTCTCTCATTTTTTTTTTTAATTTTTTTTTGATCACTTTTCTCTCATATTTTCTTTAATATTAAATAGTGAAGAAATATATTCGTATAAAGTCTGGATCATATGTCTCCAACCCAGGTAGTACTCAAGGACTTGGCTCAAAAAAAGTAACCTGGCAAAAATTTGTGGTGCGTTTAAAATACATGGGTGATAAATGAGTCAACTTTTTCGGGTTTTCTCAGACGTGTGACTGAAACCCAGACCAAGTTCATGAAAGAGAAGTCATATATTCTTATCAAAAACTTTTGCGTGCTAGGAATGGGTACCAGTATGTATTGCACTGGCCACTGGGAATGGGAAAGTAGATTCAACATATATATTATAGTCTTTTATGATTACAGTATTGAATTTTCCCTGTGTTGGTTTCAGTTCCCAGATATTAAAAAAATAAAAAACCACAAAAGCCATCCTGGCGAAAGTTAAAAGAGCAGAGTTTCTGAAAACTTGAAAAAAAAAAAAGGAAAGGAAAAGAGGTTAGATGCTTTGTTGCTACCTGTCCCTAAGGTGAATAAACTGCTCATATGATGCATGCACTAATCGACCTTGTCAAAATATGAAACAAATGAATAAAAAATAAAGTACTGTATATCTTCAAGTTTTACGGCTTAATTTAAATGATCGAACAGTTTAGCATCAGCGTGACCTTTTATCATTTATGACTGTAGATACACTGGAAATTAAAAACATGGCGATTTTATTATAAACATGCTAAATAGATTATTAGTTATTGGTGGCAACTAAATTTACATAATATCTATCGAGTTACTAAGAAAATGACGAAACTTTTTGCAATTTTTGGCACTAGTTAGTTTTACCTTAGTTACATGTATAAGTAGTAGATTTTTCTATTTTACAGAAAGAGAATGATTTTTTTTACCAGACAAAGAAAATACAATTTCTTATTATGAAAATTAATTTCACATCAAATATTATCCAATATGCAAATTATCAAATAGATTAAAATTAAATTAAAAATACACGAGAAATTAGAAAGAAAAGAAGAAAAATTTGATAGTTTTTCTTGTATATAAGTTTCTATTCTATTAGTAAAGAAATAAAAGTCTAGCGTCACGTTTTTTTGGATGTTTTTTTATAAAATATTGTGTTTGTAAAGTTGAGGAAACTAAGTATGATACATTAAAACTTGTTTTTTGTTTGTGAACATGGCTTTACCGTTAGATTAAACTCCAAACAAAAACATTCAAGAAAATAAATAATTTTCTAGAAACAAACTTTGGCCTCCAAATTATAAATTTAAAAGTTCAGCAACACAAAATTCTATCTTATATTATTATATTATAATACCAAAGTCTACCCAAGTATAGTTAGAGCCTAGTTAACGAATGAGAAAACTATGAATTATTTTAGGACCAATCAGAAATTACTTCTATATTTAGACCAATCATATTATAACAAATATTTTCCTTATTTAACATTCTCATCCTATTTTACTAACCATGGTTAGTTAATAATTCTAATTCTAATTTTAATTTGGATACATTAATTATCTACTTGATTTAATATATTTATACATTATACTAATTATGGTTAGTTAATAATTCTAATTATAATTTGGATACATTAATTAATTTCTTGATTTAATATATTTATATATTATACTAACCACGGTTAGTTAATAATTCTAATTCTGATTTGGATACATTAATTAATTAATTTAACATATTAATATAATATATATTTTTAATTTAAAATCGATTTTGATTATATTATAATACTTTATTATAATACCTAATTCTCCCATCCCATCAAGATAATTATTTAGATAATTAATCAGAAATTATGAATTATTTTAGGACCAATCAGAAATCACTTCTATATTTTAGACCAATCACGTTATAACAAAAAATTTCCTTATTTAACATTCTCATTCTACTATACTAACAATGGTTAGTTAATAATTCTAATTCCAATTCTAATTTATATGCATTAATCAATTATTTGATTTAACATATTTATATATTATTTATTTATTATGTCAAGAAATATTTATAATAAGTTACTATCAAAAATTAAAATAAATTACAATTATNATAATTATATATTATGAAATAATTTTATGAATATTTACAAACTACACACTTTTATTTTAAAATCAATTTCGATTATGTTATTATACTTTTATCATAATACATGAATCCATCACCCCATCCAAATAATTAATCAGAAAATTATTAATTATTTTAAAACCAACAAAAAATTATTTCAAAATTTTTATACTAATCAAATTTACTCTCTCACTTTTCTTCTATTGTATTTTAAACCAAATATTAACCGCACACAAGTTAAACTACTCTTATATTTTAAACCAATCACATTATAACAAAAAAAATTCTTATTTAACACTCTCATTCTACTATACTAACCACAATTAGTTAATAATTCTAATTTTAATTTGAATGTAGTAATTACTTCGTTCAACATATTTATATATTATATATTTTATGTCAAAAAATATTTATAATAAATTACTATCAAAAATTAAAATCAATTACGAATATATAATTATATATTATAAAATAATTTTATGAATATTTACAAATTAAACACACTTTTAATTTAAAAAAATTATTCCAAAATTTTTATATCAATCAAATTCACTCTCTCACTTTTCTTCTATTGTATTTTAACCCAAATATTAACCGCACACAAGTTAAACTACTCTTATATTTTAGATCAAATCACATTATAACAAAAATTTTCCTTAACATTCTCATCCTACTATACTCAGTTAGTTAATAATTTTAATTTGAATGCTGTAATTACTTCATTTAACATATTTATATATTATATGTTTTTATGTCAAGAAATATTTTTAATAAGTTACTGTCAAAGATTAAAATCAATTACGAATATAAAATTATATATTATCAAATAATTTTATGAATATTTATAAATCAAACACACTTTTAATTTTAAAAAAATTATTCCTAATTTTTATACCAATCAAATTTACTCTCTCACTTTTCTTCTATTTTATTTTAACCCAAATATTAACCGCACACAAGTTAAATTACTCTTATATTTTAGACCAATCACATTATAACAAAAATTGTCTTTATTTCACATTGTCATCCTACTTTACTAACCACAGTTAGTTAATATTTCTAATTCTAATTTGAAGGCAGTATTTACTTCATTTAACATATTTATATATTATATATTTTTTATGTCTAGAAATATTTATAATAAGTTACTATTAAAAATTAAAATCAATTATGAATATATAATTATATATTATGAACTAATTTTATGAATATTTACAAATAAAACACACTTTTAATTTAAAATCAATTTTGATTATATTATACTACTACTTTATTATAATACCTGCATCTACCACCTCATCGAGATAATTAATCAGAAAATTATTAATTATTCTAAAACCAATCAAAAATCATTCCTAAATTTTTATACTAATCAAATTTAATGTGTCACTTTCTTTTTATTGAATTTTAACCCAAATATTAACCGCACACAAGTTAAGTAATTTTATAATGTTTATTATTCACTATATAGTATAAAATATTAGAACAAATAAGTAATGTATTAACGGCGTGTTAGTTAGTTTGACTGAGTATATGTACCCACCCACAAGTTTTTTTTTTTTTGAAAGGCTAGATAATATTACTAAGAATACTAAGAAGAGAAGGTAAATTATCTGAGTACACCTCAATAACATAACTAAGAACCACTTCAAAATGTACCTGCCATGCGCCTTCTTACCTCCTATTACATCGAAAATTTAGCTCCCTCTTACTCTCTTTTTTATGGATCCAAATACATACTTTATTGCATTAAAGTAATTTTAATATATAAAAAAATTATTTATTCCGAAATGATTTTAGCAAATTGAAGTTTTATTTTACGAAAACAATCACGATTATACAAGTATATCTTATGAGACAATTTTTATAAATATTTACTAACCAATCATTTAAACCAATAATGAGACATTATTATATATTATGTTTTTATTTTTATAAATATATATTAGAGATGAATATAATTTTTAATACTAATCATGACACTTAAATACAATAATTAACTGATTTGATATATTAATAAATTACATATTTTTTAAGTGATAAAATATTAACTATATAAGCATTCTTTTAATTTAAAATTAATAAAAGTAATATTTTAATATCCCGTATATATTATGAACTGATTTTCATTAATAACTATTAATCAATCACTCTTTAAATCAATCTGAAGAGTGACTATTACCATATATAAGTCGACCAATTAAAAATTTGTGAATTATTTTAGGAACAATCAGAGGCCGACAGTAAATTTTAGACCAATTGCATGACATGTTTCCTAATGTAATACAATTACCTATCTTTTAACCATGGTTAAAACTAATTATCATATAATAATATAATTCATATATTACATATAATTGAAAATAAAATTAAAATTAATGATTCGTAATATAATTCAACTACCAATTTTACAATCATGATTAAACTTATCAACCATACAATACTTTATATAATTCAAATTTTAAGTA
>PHNY01099503.1:21475-31897 GCA_003724115.2 Anethum foeniculum
GACTAAATTTATTTTAACATATAAAATTCTCATATATATATACAAATATAAATTTAAAAATAGTAATATATACCACTGGAGTACATGCCTTACAGATTCAACACAATTTTAGAAAATCATGATGCTCCAAATAGGTATTACGAAAATTCAAAATTTCGTATTATACACCCACACATCTCCTAGGATGCAACACCCAGTCCCAAAACATAACATATGTTAAAAAATTGACAAATAAACAAAGTATAAAACGCACCGTCTGGAGAATCCAATGATACTCCTCGAGACCACAAACATTTTCTGACCAAACATACTCACTTTCCTTCTCTCTCTTACACAACTTAAATACACCCCTCACCGGAAACTTATCTCCGGCGACCTCCGTCAGCATCTCCGACCACAATGCAGTCATCACAACAACTACTTAACTGACACAGGCAAGTTAAATCTTTCTCCATTAACATTTCATGACTTTTCTTTTAATCTTTACTCCTATTTATCTTCATAAAGCTCACATTTTTACTTATATTTTTACAATTGGTAAGTCATTAGTTCTCAAAACTTGCTTTAATCTCAAACCCATCTACTGATTTAAGTGTTTAATCTACTGTATGTTAATTCTCACTCACTTTCACTGTATCTGTCTGTTTGTTTGTTGTTTATATCTGTGTGTCTATATATTTTAATATTTCTTTAGCTCTGTAATAATATCTTTGCTTAATTGCTCCAATCCACTGCTGAGAAAGCTAATAACTATTACTTTTCAATTCTGAAAGCGATTGCATAGACTTGTATTGTATTCTAGAGCTTTTGTTGCCTAATCTTGGGCCCATTTATTCCATTTCTTCTAGCTTTATTAATGACTAAATCTGAATAATATGTAGGATTATAAATATATATTTATGTGGTTCTGAGTCAGATTTGTGGAGGTCCAGCAAATTAAGTGCTCAAGTCGTATGCCGTTTAATTCGATCATCATATTCTTCATTTCTCACATGTCAACTTTTCTATAGGCCTAATGTGAGACACATGTTTCCGGGGCCTTGTCTATTTTTTAGGACGGGACGGCTGCTTCATATTTGAATGCATGCCATTTCAGGCACAGAACTCTTATTTCACCTTTCCCCATTGTGATGTATATCTACTTGCCAATCCTTTATTCAGTGTAAAGATGTAGAATATACCTGTCTGTTTGTCACTTTGTTTCTTGAAACTTAAAAGCTTAAATTTTTTTAATAATGCATACCTAATCATCAGTATTATAATGTAATTCAATTGTTTAGTTTTAGTGCAAATTCACTTTAATAAAGATGTCAATATTGTAAAGCTTATAAGATTTGATTTTCTAATAGGCATACACAGTTGTGAGCCTTCATTTCACCTAACCAATTTTGCTCGTGGGATTGGTTAGTGCAGAGGCTAAAGTGATTGCTATTATCCTACTCCTGTCTCACTATGATTTCGAGAAGGAGGCCTTTTTCAATGCTATGTATATGTCTCGGGCTCTTGTATTTTTCGGTTGCAATGTCAGAGATTCAATTAGGTTCAAGAATTTCTGTAGAGGAAAACAACTATTGGGTGTCCTCCAATGGGGATTTTGCAATTAAATTCTTTAACCGCTCCAATGGGCATAGTGCTGGCGTCCATTTTAATTCACTATCTGTCCCTCCTAGTGAACAGACTGTAGTTTGGATTGCAGGGGGTGACCTGACAGTTGGGGAAGGGTCGTATCTTGAGCTTACTAAAAAGGGAGAACTGGTTCTGTTTGATTCTTTAGTAGGCGCAATTGCTTGGACAAGCCAATCTGCCAACTCATCTGTTACTTCAGCTGTTCTTCGTGACAATGGGAATCTTGTCCTGCTAAATAGACAGAATGACATTGTTTGGCAAAGCTTTGACACCCCATCGGATACACTTCTTCCAGCCCAGAATTTTTCCTCTTACCAAACTCTTCGAGCTGCAAGTGGGAATTCTGTATCGAGTTATTACAGTCTTAGACTGAACAAATTGGGGCAGTTGCAACTCAAGTGGGAAAGCAATATCGTATACTGGACTAGTGAAAGCCACTCTGAACAATTTCTGAGAGCTGTACTTAGTCCTGATGGAGCACTACAACTTCTGGACCGAAATTCCAAATCTGTTTGGTCAGTATATGGCGATGATCACAATGAATCAGATGTAAAACATCGAATTTTGAGGCTGGATGTTGATGGGAACCTTCGGCTATACTCATGGATACAAGCTGCAAAATCTTGGAGATCAGTTTGGCACGCTATTAGCAATCAGTGTAATGTCTTTGCAACCTGTGGCCTCAATGGCTTATGTCTGTACAACTCTTCTGGCTCTGCAGTTTGCAAATGTCCATTTACACTGAAAAGTGACATTAATGCAAAATGTTTGGTTCCATATCAACATAATTGTCGTTCTGGTTCCTCAATGTTTGCCTATAACCACACCTTCCTCTATGCTATTTATCCACCTAATGAAACAATTGTGCATTCTAGTTTGCTACAATGTAAAAGCTTATGTCAGGAAGACCCACTTTGCACTGCTTCTACCTTCACAAACGATGGTAGTGGACAATGCCGACTGAAGCAAACTCGATACATCAGTGGTTACTTGGATGCCTCTGTAAGTTCCACATCTTTTGTTAAAAGATGTTCAGACCCAATCGCTGTGTTCCCAGTATCCCCAAAATCTCCACCGCCTTCTGCACAAAATTCTCAGCGAGAACAATCACACAAGTTCTGTATTCCTTGTCTGATAGGAGCAACTGGAGGAACAGTAGGCACCTTCTTAATATTTCAGATTGGAGTAGCCATTTGGTTCTACTTCATAAGGAACTCATTCAAGCCAAAAGCTACATCAGCTTATTCAGGCCCACTTCCAAAGAGTTTTTCCATGTTTCCATACCTCGAAATTAGGGACATTACTGAGAATTTCAAGCATCAAATTGTACCTAAGACGTTCAAAGGAATGCTTCAAAACAAACAGCCGGTTGTAGTCAAAGCCCTAGATGCAACGTTAGAGGAAAAGAAATTTCGGTGTGCAGCTTCAGTTTTAGGAAGCATTCATCACAAAAACCTTGTGAAGCTGGAGGGCTATTGCTGTGAACCAGGTCATAGATATATGGTGTACGAATTCTCCAAGACTAAAACGCTGTTGAAGTGGTTAGAAGATCCCAAGATGTGCACTAGACTGACATGGAGAAAGAGGATGAACATCTGCATAAGTGTTGGGAAGACCATTTCGTACTTGCACTCTGGGTGCAGAGAGTTTGTATGCCATGGAAATTTGAACTGTGAAACTGTTCTTTTGGATGGATCCCTAGAAGCCAAAGTGATTGATTATGGTTTAGCTTGTTTGGAGGCATCAGTTGATGGTGGATGCGCAGAGATGGATGTAAGAGATTTTGGAAAATTAGTGTTAACATTAATTGGTGGACTTGAACACCAAGACAATGTTGAGTGCATTTACAAACACTGGTTGGAATCTCAGTTCAACAGAATAGTGGATAAGAGAATGGATGGGGTGGATACAGATGAGTTAGAGCGTTCCCTGAGGCTCGCATTCTGGTGTTTGCAAGTTGATGAACGGATGAGGCCTTCGATGGGAGAGGTAGTGAATGTGCTAGAGAGTTCGGTGGGAGTAGATTCACCCCCACCTCCTTTTGCTGTTCCAACCGTACAGCCAAAAGGATTAGAAGAGCCATCGGAATCATATTCAGCAGTGTAGGTCTCAATGGAACAACAACATTATTCTCTCATAAACTAACCTTGTTTATAGTAGTCCAAACTAACTGTAACTTGCAAGCAGCAAGAAGGCATGTAATGCTGATGATCTTCTCAATTTTGTCCCATATTAATTTAGCTTGTTTGATATGGGAAATCTGCAATGTATTTATCTCCCAGCTAAAATGGGTTTTTGAGCCATTGCAGATTGCAGAGTAGTGAATCTATTTAGATTAAATCTTGATGTGTTGCTAAATTCAAATAGCTACTTGTTCTGTATGAAACTGTGCATAGTGAAACTGTCTGGGCATTTATGCTGGATTGAAATTCTTCTGGACGCATATCTGTATTAGATGTGTAATTTGCTGTTGATGTTATAAAGATTATACAAAATGTAAGTGACCAATCTATAGGGGCATTGAAGAGAGTAATCAATATATAAATGAAGGCTGAATAAAAATTATGATAAATATTGTTATTAACAATTATGATCTCACACTAGATATTCTGTAGGAGGATGATTGATGAACGATCATCAAAATAGGATCCATAAGTGTTGAAAGATATATAACAAAACTGTGTATATCTCACATATCATGATTCAAAATGCCTGACCTGGATTGTTCTAATTATAGGTGGAAAAAACTTATGCCTAATATTGTAGATATTTAAAAAATTCCCAAAATTTTTTGGATTCTTAATATATAAATGTACAAACATACTACATATATGTATGTTAAATTTGATCTTAACTAAGATCCTCAGGGTCAGCCCTCAAGTGTGATGTAACTTAAAATTTAGAAAAGTGTGTATATTAAAACTCAAATTACTTAATATTTTATTATCTGAACAGATTATTGGTAGCAAATCAAGATGCATTTTTCATATGAAATTTCTCTTCAAATGTGAATGTATTTAATCCACCCCATCCAGGTTATAAAGAGAAGCTTCTGGTATTTATAATGTAATGCATGTGCAGAGCCCGGCATGCATCATGGCTCATGCATTTATGCCTATATATAGTGTGCCAAAGCACGTGACGGTAGAATTGGAAATATCCCAATGACACTCGGAACATATTATTGTAAGGGTCATTCTTACGTGTGGAGATGGTTTATTAATATTGTATGATTCGAAAGTTAATCAAAATGATTCAAATTTACGTGAATTAAGTATTTATTGTGTGTACTTGGATACACATTAAAAAAAAAAATTGATGATCAAAATGAGCCAAAGTTAATTTTTATTGCTATATCTCTGTTATGTTTACGAATTGTCGAGAATTTTATGTGAGCGTATGTAATTAAGAAAAAAAATTGAATTTTACTTTGTATGAATTGTGTTAAACTCGTTCCCAAGTAATGTATTCCATCCGTCCCACAATACTAGTCTTTTTTGAGAGATTTTTTTTTTCCCCATAATATATGTTAACTTTTAAGTTTCAATGCAAATTTATTGACATTTTTTCAAAATTATCCTTCTTGAAAATTGTATAACAATTAATGAGATATGAATTAGAGTCTACATTCATGCATTTATGATGGGTATAAGTGAAAATATATCATTGAATTAATAATTTCTTAATAAACGTAAAAAATTGAAAAAAGACTAGTATTAGGGGACGGAAGGATTAGTTCCTAACTTCCCACTAGAAATCGAGCTGGGGAGAATTTACTATCACTTCCTCACCCGCGCTTGTTTAATTGAAATACCATGAACTTTTCTTGAGTTTTAGAAATTTTTATTAAAATGTCGAGAGAGATCGAGACCGGGAGAGGGAGAGAGAGCACTACTCCAGTTAAGAGTAGGGACGGGCCGCTAGATACTTGTCAAATTTTAAGTAGTACTTGTTTTCTAGCTTCAGCCATCAATTTTGACAAAAAGAGAGAACCATATGATTGGTCTACTTAAACTAACTCGTCACAATACATTTATACTTCTTCCTTAAATTAACGTAGTATTACCCAGTCAAGTCAAGCTTGGATTATACGTACATTGATTCTTCTTTTGTCTCTGTCAATGAATCTATAGCGCATGCATATCCACCATACATAGCCGTCCTATAATCAACATTTATACTATTAGTTAATTATCTTTTTCTTTTGGTCAAAATATTTTTAAACCCGTTATAGGCTTAAGCTGACAGACAGCTACAAGATAACCAGTTGAAGATTCTAAGCTGCTTCATGGTCAAATCCCTTTGCTTTATAGTTTTTAGTCTTTAAAAGATTGAAAAACAGGTACATAAATTAATTGAGTAGATAAAATCAACCAAGTTAGCTCTTTTTAGGTAAGCTGAAGACTGAGAATCATCAGTCCCCGTCCACTTTCCATCTGCGGTTGGACCAGGACGATCTTAGGCGAAATACATATTAAGACCTCTTGTCCGCGCTGGCGCCCCTCCTTTGATAGAAGACAGATCCAGCACAATTCTACATTTACAAAGGATCAAACATTTAAATGTCTTTTCTTTAGGTATGACATTAGGCAATAGATGCAAGTACCGGAATGCATACCTGTTCTGTGAGGCTTTTTCCAGTTCTACGGTTTCACTAACTATCAAAATCTTCTCATCACTTTCTGATGCTGAGCAGACCAGAGGCAAATACCCCATTTCCGACCCTAAGTCAAAAATTATATATACAAGGATTTATTATGAAAAGAAACTTAAATCAATAAGTATGGTTTGATTAAAAATTTGAGAGCCACTTACAAGAATGACAAGAGGCTCCGTTAACGGCTTCATTAAGACCCAAGAGTTTCTGAATCAAATGGGAAAAATTAAATACTTTACAAATGTATTGGATAAATCTCACTTTTTTATACTAGATATTCAGGGAGCTGGGTGTAAGAATAAAGAATCACCTTAAGACTCTCGTAGCAAGAGTTGAAGTCATCATTCACCAGCATATGATCAAATAGCCCTGGCTCTCTTCCTTTTTCGAGCTCTGTCTTTGCATTTCGGAGTCGCTTTTGGATTTGTTCCTCTATCTCAGTGCCCCTGTTTTATATGAGGAACTAATTAGAAACAACAAGAGGACAAGGTGAGATTGCAAAGTTCTAGCTTCAACTCAGGTCACCTTGCGCGAAGGCGCTTCTCAAGCTCCTCAAATGATGGAGGGCACACAAAGATGAATATTGCTTCAAGATGACTATCCCTCATGCATCTTGCCCCTTGAACATCAATGTCAAGGATGCATCTCTATATTAAATAAATAAGCTACATTACCTTAACTTGATGATAGAGCAAATTGATACATGTAGAATATTTAAGTGATGCAAAGCAACAAACATCAGACCACAAACCACAGAATATCAAATATGTCTCTGTCACCATTTTTTGGCCGTTAACAGGAGGATGCATTAGTCAATTTTGCCTCTATGTAAATCGCTTAGTTACCATTACCATTTGATTCTTGAAGCAGGAGGAATTACGCTTCTAGTGTCAGCTATTTATTTTCTTCTGCAGCAGAACATACAGACCACCAACACACATAATGCTCTCACACTAGATTGTCTCTAGATATGTACAAGTTCTTAGTGATCTGGTCCCGTTGTCGTAATACCAATTGGGTTAAAACAATATTATATTTACAAGAATATCCTTTACAACAGGACAATCAGGAATTATTTAAATCACATTCTATCAGGCGGTTACAAATTTTCCCTGCCAGTCATTCACCAAATCGTTAGATGCCAAATTGTCTCAAGTATATCACCAATCTTGTGATCTAGAATCTAACAACTACCATTTTTCCCACATCCATGTATTTTATTATTGAATTGGTTATATCAGTGTGTAAATTGGTGGCTCTTTCAAATTGTGGTACACGTGCTTTGTATGTTCAACAACAACAGGCATTAGATTCATTGGGTTAGTTAGATTGGCTAATGGTTTGGTTAGGGTTTCATCGGCTAGGCGTTAATGATAAAAATACTTTCAATTCGAGGTAAGTCCCGTGTGAATAAAGCCACGGGCTAAGGTTTTGTCTTGAATTTATCGCACACACTATTTTATGAATCATGCACTAAGCCGGGGGTCTTCAAGGAAACAGTCTCCTTACTTTTGAGTAGGGGCAGGGCTGCGTACATCTTACCCTCCCCAGACCCCGCTCTAAGCGGGTTATACTGGGTACGTTTGGTTTGGTTTGGTTTTATTACATTCTATCAGTAAATCCTCCATTTAGATAAAAGTGTTAAAGAAAGTGATTCCTATTCTTCGTATCCCAGAGTACTGTGCTAACATGAGTAACGTGACTAACGTCTACCTTGTGCCGACTGTTACATTGCACAGATTCTTAAAACTAGTTTCGGACAAGATCAGATATGCATAAACTCATGGTTATAGTTTGTAAGGATGCAGAATCATAGAAATAAGGGAGAAACTATTTTTAGCTTATACATACCTTCCCATCATCTGCAACTGCATCGACAGCTTCTGTACTGGTTCCATACAAATTCCCATGCACGGAAGCAAACTCAAGGAACTTCCCATCCTTTATCTCTTGCTCCATAACACTACGTTCAGTAAAATGATAATGGACATGGTTCTTCTCCCCCTCCCTCGGAGCACGAGTTGTATGGCTCACAGAGAATCCAAACATGGTTGGAAAGTCTTTCATCAGTTTGTTTATCAATGTGCCTTTGCCCACTCCAGAAGGGCCGCTGATAACAATAGGCTTCTCAGCATCGCCAATGACTCCCCGGCTCCAAGCAACCACTTCAGTTTCTAGCTTCTTTTTCTGCTGTCTTATATATTCTGTGTCCACCTAGCATTACGACAAAGAATGTTGAACATACAATGCCAACAAAATTAATGTCATAATTAAATATATGCAAGTTAAGTGATGCAACATATCTTTCTTGCCCTTGTGGCCCAATATAAAATCTATGCCTCCACTGCTACAAAAAGAACTAGTAATACACACTATTGTAAAAGTTTCGCAAGTTCAGATACCTCAAGAAACCATATGCAGTCATCAAAGGTTGAGTCTTCCTTCACAACCAAAATCCGATCTTGACATAAAAGCATAGCCAAGTGCCCCTTAAACGGCTTGGGTTCTGTTCCCAGAACAGTAGGAATCACCCTAAATATACATCAAAGGTTTAGTAAAACCCTGTTACACATTAAAGCATATGCTATTTAACAGCAGCAAGCCAGCAACATGGCTTTAGTACAAACTTACCATTTATTAGTAAATTTATCGAATATACGAACTCCAGAGGTTTCTACTTCATCATTTCCCCAACCAATCACATACTGACCAAGATTACCAAATAACGAAAAAGAATCTATAATCAGTACATTAGTCTTGGCTAGGAGGAGATATTATACAGCAAAAGCATTAATTAACATACTGTTTTGCTGCCAATAACAGTTGCTGTCTGGTTGCCTTTAGATTTCAGATCAAACACATTTGTGTAACCCCCCTGCAGATTATCAATCAAAGAGGCTGGAGCTTCTCCCTGATAACAAATCCCAGGCATATCAGATCATAACAAGAGCATCACTTTAATTAATCAACAAACACACACATATTATTGTTCTTGATAAATTTTTTTAGTACAGCTTACAAGCTAATATATATTCATTCTTAAATAAATCTAGGTTCTAATATCGGATTAGCGAGAATCGAACACAGGAGCTGGACAACAATTACCACTAGGCTATCTCATCACGCTCAACAAACTAAAATATTAATCAGCATGAACTCACCATAGATAAGAAGCAATCTCCCAACTCAAGATTTCTGATGAATACACATGAGAAAACATAATTAGAACATAACCCAGCTTGCAAGATCTTAAATTTATGATAAAAATGCAAACTTTTTAAACCCCTTGAATTCATTACCCAAAAATTGATATAAATATGTACAATTTAGACAATAGAAACCATATTACAAATTTACAATGCACTGCACTTGTCTGTAATTAAAAGAAACGACAACATAAAGATGTAATTATTTAATAGTAGTTACTACAGAAATAAAGACAAGAATCTTAACAGAAGGGCATGCAATTAAAACTAAAATCAATGTAAGAATACCTGGGAAACAGAAGAGGTGGGTTAATAGGAAACTCTGGGGATATGTATGTGTCTATGTATGTATGTTAAAGGTAGACAAAGTTATGATGATAATAAGCAAAAGGGAGGCTGTAAGGAAAATAAATAGGGTGCAGCATTCTCATATTTGTAGACTGGAAGAATTCAATTTGTAGAGAGAGATTTGTTTGTTTCGAGTTTTGAGAGAGAGAGGGCCCAAGGAGGTGGCTTTTTGGTCGCATTCAGTTCAGTGCTGACCTGTTTCTCTTTCGATAAATACTGTATTTTCGGGTTAAATTAACTTTTTATTTTATTTTTGGCTAGTTTTGAGATCTAGCAGGATGTTCATCGGGTCATTTTGGGGTTGGGGAGTGCTATCCCCGTTTCCGGTCCCCGAACCCTAACCCATTCCCCGAACCCGTCCAGATTCTCGAACGGGAATTATTTTGCTCCCTGATCCCCGTCCCGAACGGGGAACGGGGATCACCGCGGGTAATCGGGGATTTTTATATTTTTTATTAAATAAAATTTTATATATTTTTAATATATATTTAATAAATTGTTATCCATAAATATGTTTTAAATTCAATATCATATTTTAAATAAGAATTTGAATATAAGTGTATTTANTCTAATATAAAATTTTAA
>PHNY01099509.1:6776-20917 GCA_003724115.2 Anethum foeniculum
ATAGATGCAATTCTATGAGAAATTTCATCATTACATCAAAATTTTGAAAATTCCCTATCTAACATCTGGAATATTAAATCACAACAAAATATAAAAAACACAACAAATACCGGAGACTAAACAAAATCAAATAAATTGTGAAGAACTCATAAAGAAAAGATTTAACAAAAATAAATAATTTGAAAAAGTACAAATTTGAAGAAAGATTATTGAAAAATAAGAAGAAAATAAAAAAGGGCATAGATTTGGGGTGCAACCCAAATAAATTGGGAAAAACTCTCGCAAAGAAAAGATTTAATAAAAATAAATAATATGAAAAAGTACAAATTCAAATAAAGGATATTGAAAAATATGAAGAAAATAAAAAAAATGCACAGATTTGGGACTTTTTACGGGTGAAAACCAAGGAAGTCCAAAGTTAATCCATTTATCTAATAATATTTTTTGAGAAATGAGATTAAATTAATTATATATAGAAATATAATTTCTTTTAATTAATTTACCAAAAATATTGCTCCCGGTTATTTTATTTTGGCTCCTGACATATAAATAAAAAAAAATCATGTATAAAAAAATGATGTACTCCCTCCGTCCCACTAATATTGGTCATCAATCAAAAAACTTGTTTTTAGCAATCAGTTAAAAGTTACCTAATTTAACCTCATCCGTTAACATATTCAGAAAAACTTAATATATTTAACATGTTTTTTGCTTTAATAAGGAAATGTGATCAATATTTTTGGGACAAATGAAATAGGAAATGTGGTCAATATAAACGGGACGGAGCGAGTATCTCACATTTGACAGCTGTTAATAAAATAAAACTGAAAAATATGACATAATACGATGACTTCAACTGCTGGTCAGCTAGTGTTATGACAAAGAAGCCAAATCAGCAAAGATCCACGTGTCGCGTGCGTGCTTGCACGTACTGCGATAGATAGAGTCACCAAAAATCACGAGATGTACGTATGCCTACTTTCCTATAAATAGGACAGCTAACCTTAATTGACATTTATTAAAGCCCTCCTATAATTTGCTTTTTAACACGTGTCAAACATATTTACGCATCAATAATACTCTCCGTCCCCCTGAGTTATATATGTTTACTATTTTCGCGCATTTCGAGACTCCTATAAAGTGTAGTTCCATAACTTATTTTTGAATTTTTTTTTCAGTGCCAAAAAGTAATGTATAAAAATTAGAGGGACAGAGGGAGTAATATTTCTTTCTATATTATAAGAAGAATTTTCAAATTTCCATACTTATAAAAAATATTTTTGTATATAAATATAATACTCATACTTTTATATAAATGAAAATTTTCGAATAAATGTTTGTTTAGCATGGAAATTCCTCGTTACACAACTTTAACATTGTACCATAGATATTTAAATATTTAGGAAAAGTTCACTTCTAGAAAAAATGTTAAGAAAATTTTATTATAAATTTTCTTTTTCCTAAAATATTATTTTAGTTATATTTTACACATCAAATACCGAAAAGATAATAAAAATAATTGTAAATTCAAACATTAATCGTTAAAGTAATTTTAATCATAATTATATTATATGCATTATAAAATATTGTATAACTATTTTAAAGCTCTTATAAAATATAGTTCTATATTTATTTTTAAAATTTTCTTTTTCTGAATAAAAGTTAAGTTATTATATTTTTATACAGAAAAAAAATTTCATTTTTTTATATAAAACTACACTTTTTTTAAGTCTTAAAATGCGTGACAAGCCCTCCCCAACGTAAACAACGTTGTTGGACGGAGGGAGTAATAAATAATTAGCAAAAAGACAAATATAAGCTTGGAAAAAGGTATGGAAAACAAAAAGAGTAGGCCGGATTTTGGAACAAAATATAAAAGGGTGATTGATAATGAAATATAACAAAGATGAGAGCCAAAAAAAGTAATAAATGAGAATTGACAATATTAAACATATAAAAATTAAAAAATCCGCTTGTTGGAACAGCCCATTGGAAACCCCAAAAATGAGCCCCTGGTTTTGGTTTTAGTTATAGTTTGGTCTTAAAACCAACTGTTCATGTAATTTCAGCATCTTCATTCATCCATTTATAACCCCACCAGTTCTCACTCCCCATCTTCAAATATTCTCCCCTCTATATCATAAATATCTATACACACATCATAGTCTTTACTCTATTTTAGTCAAGATTTTCAGCTCAAATTTTCAAGAATCTTGATTTTGGACTTTCTTTAAATTACCCATTTGAAATTACCCTGGTTTGTGTGTAAAGTTTGAATCTTTTCTTGAAATTACCCTGGTTTGTGTGTAAAGTTTGAATCTTTTCTTGAAACTACCCATTTGAAATTACCCTGATTTGTGTGTAAAGTTTGAGTCTTTTCTTGATTTGGATAGTGTTATGCCAATGGGGGTTGAGAAATTACCTGCTGGGGAAAGAAGAGGAAAAGGGTATATGGAATCAAGGAGACGTAGGAAGCAGAAGAGATTGTTGCCTGTTCAGGTTTTGTATAATACTTGTAAACAAGTTTTTGCTAATTGTGGACCTGGAGTTGTTCCCTCTCCTGACAAAATTCAAAGGCTAAAGGTTGTTTTGGGTATGTTATTGTGTTTTTATACTTTTTATATGATTATTGTTTTCTGTTATTAGTTGATTTGGGTTCTTGATTTTGCTTTAAATTGGTTAGTTTATTGTTTCTATGATCATGGTTTGTTCTAGTTGTTCTAGCCTTAGCATTGTGGCCTAGTGGATATTTTATTATAGGAGGTTAGGGTATGGAGGGATAGAGGAAGCACGTGTGTTGGTTTTTGAATGTTTGCAATTGGCCATTGGGCCAAGAAAAGGTTACATTTTCCTTTTGATATTGAAGAAATGGAGGTAGGTGGGTATACAAGTAGTCCCCGGCATCTTATAAGTGAAGGGCAATTTGTCGTGATTAGTCATGGTAATTGTTAATTATAGGAAATTTTATTGTCTTGAGTACAGTTTCATAAGCATTCTTTCAACCAACTTCTTGGAGTTATTCTGTCAATGTTTTAATTAAGTGCACAATATTTGGTTGGAAGGAATGAAATGAGATAGAAATGGGATGACGTTTAAAAGTTGTTTATGGACTTGTGTGCATTATTTTCATTAATCCCACCATTCTTGCATTATTTTCATTAATCCCACCATTCTTGTTCACTATTTTATAATAGAGAACTGAATTCTCAATTTCTTATCCTTTACATTTCTGAAAATTTCAATTTTCCACCTTTTTCCCGGTCTCACCTCATCTGTCATTCTCTCGCCTCCAAATTTGTCTTATAGTTTATATTCCATTTCTTCCTGCATTGCATACTGCCCAACCAGATGGAGCGTTGAATTTATAGGATGTTAGGTAATTTTGCGGTATTAGCATTTTTACTGAAAGCAAGTGCCTGCTCAGTGTTTTGGTTCACCTGCTAAGTAATGTTTATCCCTTGAAGACCATTACTTTGTGAAGCATATTTCATAGTTGGGTACATGAATGTTTCCATTGTCTTCTCTTTTACTCAATTAAGAAGATTGGGAGAAATGTACTTAAATAATCCTTTCTTTTGAGTGCTCAATATTTCTTTGTTCTGTATGCAGATGACATATCAGGAGCAGATGTTGGCGTGAACCCAAACATGCCGTTTTTTAGGGAACAAAAAACAGAAGGATTCCCTACAATTACATACTTACACATCCACGAATGTGACAGCTTCTCAGTATGTATAGTTGCTGTTCTTGGCTGTTTAGTTTAGTTTAGTTTTTTTTTTTTTTCTTTTTCCTGTTTTAACTTAATGATCTCTCAAATTCTTACAGATTGGGATCTTTTGCTTGCCGCCGTCAGCCGTGATTCCGCTTCACAATCACCCTGAAATGACAGTGTTCAGCAAACTTCTATTTGGAACCATGCACATCAAATCTTTAGATTGGGTAAATGGCGTCCCAAGTAAGAAAGCTCCGGAGAACAATTCCTCAAATGGTATGTCCTTCCGTGATACTTTTGGAATTATGTGAAAAATTAGGCATGTTATTTTTAGGCCAGACATGATTTTGTTGTTATAAATGTTTTCCGTGTGCAAATTACATATATGTGCCTCTAGCCAACTAGAGGGCTAGACTAGGCTAGACTAGTGTTCTGCTTTGTTTGAAAATTAGGTACATATGATAGTATATTATAGGTTTAAAAATTTTCATATCTTAAGTCAGTTTTTATAGTGAATGGCAAATTGAGTTGACACAGTATACCTATAATATCTTATGTTAGCCTTGCAAAGTATGGTAAAAGGAGGAAATAAATTATAGCTTTGATATTATTGTAGGTGGTCCGTTGTGTAAAAGTGAAAGGACATTGTCTCTGTTTTACATAATTACAGTAGTTGGGGCATAGTATATTAGACAATTGTGGACTACAAGTTGGACCTAAGGTTCTGACAAAGATGTCAATAGAAAAATTATATATGCTTGATACTTTAGAAACTGATACTATGTTTGTATTAGAGGATTCCTCCTTGAGTCAGTTGATTTAATTTAATGCCGAATATATGTTTGTTACTACGGAGTTTTCCTGTTTTACATCTGTTGGAAAGGCTAATAGTTACAATGTTGATAATGCTGTCAGGAAATGGGAATCTATACCCTGAGGCACGGTTGGCAAAGGTCAAGGTGGACTCGGATTTTACTGCCCCCTGTGACACTTCTATCCTCTATCCAACTGAGGGGGGTAATATGCACTGCTTCACAGCTGTGACACAATGTGCCGTGCTAGATGTGCTTGGACCACCGTACAATGATCCGGAAGGCAGGCATTGTGCATATTACATTGAGCACCCACTTGACCATATTTCAGGTATGATACCGTCTTCATCATCATCGGCAAACAGTCCATTATGGTGCTCTTAGGAGTTCTATTTATTCTTAAATCTACTTTTGGGTGTTTTTATTGTGGATACCCTGTTCTGAAACTATAGATTCATTAACACTTTCACTTTTGCTAGTCTTAAAAATTCCTAACATGTCATTCTACTGCTGGTAGACATAATAATGAGTTTCTATATAATATTAGGCACATAATACAGAATACGAAATAATTTAATACAAGTTTTGCCAAGTCATCGCAGGTACATGTTGCAAGTACACTAAAAACTTATGTCATTATGTAATTTTTCTAGTTCTTACCTAAATGTGACATCTCTAGCAGTCTTTTGGGGATAAATATGTATTGCACCTTTTACGTCCACAAACATATCTAAGTATAACTAGACGGGTAGGGGTGTGTGTAGACTTAAAAGCCAGAAATTCTAATTGTGTAGTTGTGTATGAAACAGCCGATGGATTAACCATCCCGGAAGAGAAGGAAAGCTATGAATGGCTTCAAGAGAGGGAGAAACCTGATGGCTTAGCTGTGTATGGAGTGTCGTACAGTGGACCACTGATCACTAAATGAAATTCTTGCCCAGCCTCTAGCAGTGCTGACATTTCTTGCCGTCCATAGTAGTAGTAACCAAGCTAGGACTTCTGCTTTGATGCAATGAGCAACAGACCATACTCTATATTTCCCCTTTCTTTTGATGGTCCTGTTTTCTATTGGTGAGGAGGGACCTTCCCTTCTATCTTGACATATCTTGTACATCAATGATAAGAGAAGCATGAGAGGGCAAAAAAAAAAGTTTTTTTTGGTCTCCAGTACTCAAAAGTAAAGATTATTTTTGTGAATCTTATGAAAGCAATGATTGTTTTCTTGATCAGGAATCAAGAATAGATTGTATATGGTCCAGAATCTTGATCACTTAACCCATTTATACACTCCATACAATGTTATTTTGGTACTAAACAAATTAATATAACCAAATTAACTTTGTGTATTCAGTTCCATCGGAAAAAGTTAAAATGCTATCAGAGCTAGACCGAACGCAACTATTTGAAGACAGACTAACATTGATGACTATTTGAGGTTTTCATGTTTTGACTATGACCAATTCTTCAATTGAAAGATACATTATTCATTTTTTTCGTGTGCCCACTCTGTTTTCCACGCTGATATCAACAGGTTTGTGAATAAGTAAATGGTATTATTTTTTTGTTGACAATTGAAATTCTCTTAAATTATACATTACATATCACAATCTTGACATTTAAACTTCACGTTAGCTCCTTCCAACTATGGTACTGGACCCAATATTGAATTTCACACAAGTTCTATGAGAGGAAGACCTGATTGCACGAGTCTAGATTCGACTTTATATATCTCATTCTCGAAAAACATACTAACAGAACTCAAATCTGTATCAAGGGTGTTCACTGTTCAGGTTATTCACCGTGGTATGTTGAACTCATCCCTTACCTTTTTATGGCTAGTAGTGATGCTTGTAGCAGCTAATATTAGTGCATTCAACTGCCATGTTGATAATCCGTTAACGGAGGAGCAAGCTCTTGTTGGCTGCGGCTGGTGGATACAACAGAACACTTCACAAATGCATTACTGCAGCTGGGAAGGGATCAGTTGCAATGCTGCTGGAAATGTTACTAAGATAAAACTTGGCTGGCACGTAGGTGGCGAGCTGGAATCACTGAACTTTGCTTCTTTGCCAAATTTAGAAAGCTTAGATCTCAGAGATTGTGGTCTGCAAGGAAACATCCCTTACCAAGTTGGTATGCTTTCAAAACTTACTAACCTTGTGCTTACTCGAAATTCTCTTAGTGGGAACCTACCTCAATCATTGACTAACCTCACACAATTAAAATGGCTTGATGTATCGAATAATTATCTGAGTGGATCGATTCCCCTGAGAATTAACTACAAAAATCTGATATATCTAAATCTCGGTGCTAATAACTTTGTTGGAGTAATTCCTTCATCTTTGGGATACTTGCCTCGTTTGCAAGTACTGCAACTTGAGAGAAACTACTTCACAGGTGCAATCCCTTCTTTCAGGAACTTGAATCTGACACGATTAGATTTGAGTAGGAATAAACTCACAGGATTTATACCCTCATCAGTGCAAAATATGTCGAATTTACTCTACTTGAATCTCTCTCACAACAATCTTTCTGGTACAATACCGTCCTTTCTTTGTAATTTGTGTCAGCTTTCTACAATTGACTTGTCAAACAATTCTCTCAGTGGACGACGGACTTGTTCTCAGGTATTCATTCGCAATACTGTAACAAAGAAGAACGAGAGCAATGCCAACAGCAACAAAGACCTAATTGTTCTCTGTGTTGCGGTTTCAGTTTCTGTTTTTGTTGGTGTCTTATTGCTTGGTTTTCTACTTATTAGGCATTACAAGTCTAAGAGAATTCAGAGTAAGAGTGAAGCACTAAAGAATGGTGATTTTTTCTCGATATGGAATTATGATGGAACTATAGCATATGAAGACCTTATGGAAGCAACAAATAACTTTGATATACAAAATTGCGTTGGCACAGGTGGTTATGGCAGTGTTTATGCGGCAGCATTGCCAGGTGGGAAAGTGGTTGCCCTCAAGAAACTTCACCAGACGGAACGTGAGGAGCCAGCTTTTGAAAAGAGTTTCAGGAATGAAGCACAAGTGTTATCAAATATAAGACATAGGAACATCATTAAGCTATATGGATTTTGCTTACATAACAGGTGTATGTTTCTAGTTTACGAGTATATGGAAAGAGGAAGCTTATTTTGTGTGTTGAGGGATGAAATCGGAGCTGTCCACTTGAGTTGGGAAAGAAGGGTAAATATTGTAAAAAGTATAGCACGTGCTTTATCGTACATGCATCACGATTGTACTCCATCCATTATTCATCGTGATATATCAAGCAACAACATATTATTGAACTCGAAACTGGAAGCTTTTGTAGGTGATTTTGGTGCAGCGAGATTGCTACACCAAGATTCATCCAATTACTATACTGCAGCTGCAGGCACTCTCGGATATATGGCTCCAGGTAAACAGAGTGTCTCCATTTCTCAACATTATATCATATTTTAGAGGATTCTTTGAACTTAATTTTATTCTGCAGAACTTGCTTACACAATGGTTGCAACTGAAAGATGTGATGTGTACAGCTTTGGAGTTGTGGCACTGGAAACTATAATGGGCAGACATCCAGGAGAGCTACTGTCATCATTGTCCTCTATTAAATCCGTTCAAGATCTAACGTCGAATGCTGTGCTTGATTCACGCCTGCCCCGTCCAGCAGATGTATCGGTCGAGTGTGGCATTGCTTTGGTTCTGGACTTGGCGCTGGCATGTCTAAATTCTAATCCTAAATTGCGCCCAACTATGCAACATGTGTCTATGGAGTTTCAAAAGCCAAGCAGAACTGTACTTATTTAGCGGATATTCCTACACTCTAAATTTTAATATATTTAGTGAAATATGTATAGTTACATACTGAGGAATGGAAAGGATTATTGAAGATGAAATTTCTGCTTGTAATTACTCCCTCCGTCCACTGATTAGTATACATTGGGGGACGGGGGCTCGGTACGCATTTTAACACTCATTTATAACATAGTTATATAAATAATTTTAAATTTTTTCTTTTTCTAAAGTTTAATTCAGAAAAAGAAAATTTTAAAAATGAATTACGAAAGTATACTTTATATTCACCTTAAAGTGTGTGTCGAACTTTAAAAAAATTATGTATACAATTCAGAGGGACAGAGGGAGTATAAGTTAATGTATCATGAAAATGGTAGCAGAAGAAATTCAGATTTACAGGCAGGTGTGTCACATGGATTCTTTGTAAGCACTAGCAGTCTGACATTTGCTTGCTGAATAGGCATAAATTTATATACAGATTTAAATATACATGCCGTATTCAAAGAAACGACCCCGCCCCTACCCAAAAAGACACAGAACACTCTTCCTTGTGTTTTATTCTCGGCCCTTCTCTTTGGACTCTTTCCTCTTGGAATTTGTGCTTTCAATTTCTTCCTATCCCTTTCTCCACTTCCCGCTATTTTTCCACTACTTCATCTTTCACCATTTAGATTTTGGTCTACCCTCATAGATTCCCAACCCCCTTTCAAATTTCATACTTTTATCTTCACATCAAAATTGTAATATAACCCCGGGCAACTCAGCTGGTTGAGTCCAGCATTCTAGAAGGTTTAGTCCAGCATTTTTAGAGCAGGGCCGGCCCTTGGGTAAGGCGACCAAGGCGACCGCCCAGGGCACCATCTCAGCAGGGGCACCAAAATTTTCCTATAACATATATAAGTTGTATAAATTTTTTAATTATTAATGTGTAAAAAAATTAGACAAATAGAGTACGGGGCACCATTTTCGAAACTCGTCTAGGGCACCCAAATCCCTAGGGCCGGCCCTGTCAGAGGGTTTACCATCCTAAGGTCCCAGGTTCGATTTCAGCGAATGCTTGGATTTAATTAGGAGATGATGGAGGTGAGATATTATGCTAGAGGGCTAGCCCTCTCCAGGGGTTGTAGTTGTGAGTCAATTTTGTTGCATGTAACCTATATTCAAACATTTTTTTTTGTTGTTTTATGCTTATTATGTGCGGAAGGATATTAAGCATCGTAGAATCTCCTGTATACGTATACTGTATTAGTATCGCGTATTAATTGTTGTTGTGCATAGGATAATGATGCAGGATAACTTTGCAAAGAACAAATATACTCCCTCTGTCCCGTTAGATTGTTAACATTAATTCTCCCTCACATAATTTGAACAACGTTAATTTCCTGGTGTGACGGAGGGAGTACCTATGTAATCGGTTGATGATTTGATTTCGCATTAATAATTAATTGTATAAATTCCAGTTGATGGCCCATGCCAGAGTAGAAGACACATTCACTAACAGATGCTATGCAACATGTCACATGTAGCTTCAAACCTTTTATGTGTTACTATATGGTTGTAACATTTTTTTCCCCAAGTAGTCCATCTGGCTTGCATAAAGAAAAAGAAAAGATTGCATAAATATCAAGTCCCCGGTTTTGGCTTTTACTAGATGGAATGCTTGCAAAAATAGATCCAGTGTTGATCTATGCATCTGTATCTGATAGCCTACAAATTCCAAGATAGATAAGAATTAAGGGTAAATGCAGTTATGCGATGCGATCATGTGTTGTCATTCAGGTGATCATCGGGTTCAATTTAAACCAATATTGATATAAATGATGGCGGTCAATGGAACGTTTGCTGCTCAGGCCATGGCCAGAAACCGGGGTGCTCTTCGGTGCCATTGAACATGCTGACAAAGGTTTGGTCGGGAACTGTTTGATTGAGTCTTTGATGAGCATGCACAAGGTCTGGTGTAGATGATGAATTTTGGAGGAATACTTGAGTTAGACCTGTACCGGAGATATGATAATGTTAGCTTTACATTAATATGAAACTCTGGTATGCTTAATTTTAAGTTGCTGGATATATTAGTAACTGAGAAATGTATAGTACTGGATGTGTTGGAATAATTTGTAAAGTTAATATTCTTGCGGAAATCAGAATTATCATATTTTGATTACCTGTAGTAGTGTTGACATGATCACTACTATTTTCACTTCCATTACTCCAAGAGCCTTCATGAGTTTCTTTGTTGAGGTTGATAGTCCTGTTCCCATTGCTCGATTCTCTACCTTTAAGTGCTAATAACTGCACAAATGTTATAAAATGAAACCATCTCGAATAGAATTATATGCACTTCTTCATTTATTGGTGCACACCCTTAGTTGATAACTTGATATTGAGGCCAAATACCCTCGTATACATGTTTAAATCCAACATATTTTCTTGTACAACAAGGATAATTTGGTCTTAATTTCAGAGTGTGCACCTATAAATCAAGTGTGGCACGTATCTGCTCACAAATATAAAGTTTCTTTTTCTTGCGCAATTATAGAAAATTATTACTTGCAATTTAGAAGCAATATTATACCTCTTCATGGAGTTTCTTGTTGTGAGACTTGAGGGAATCATTATCAGCCTTAAGAGCATCATATTGTCTCTTGAGAATGTCATAGTCTCTCTCTAATTGCTTAGTCTTCCACCTAGCTCTCCTGTTCTGGAACCAAATAGCAATCTGTCTGGGCTGTAGTCCTAAAGACCTAGCCAGCTGCATTTTCCTGTCAGGTTCAAGCTTGTTACCCAACTCAAAGCTGTTTTCAAGTGCTTTCACTTGTTCCAAGTTAAGCCTCCTCTTCCTCTCTCCAACTGACTGTGATCCATCATCTGACATCTCATCCTCTCCTCTCACTTCTTCACACCTCTCTATTCCATTAAATGACATTGATCTTCCCATCAACTCCGGTGAAACACCTGCAGATCATGCTTACCATTACAAACACACACACACACACACACACAGAGAGAGAGAGAGAACCTTGATATAGAACATATAGAACACCTGCAGATCATGCTTATATATATCTTTAGGAAGAGAGAGAGAGAGAGAGAGAGAGAGAGAGAGAGAGAACCTTGATAGTGTTGGGGAGAGATAGAAGTGGGATCATGATAGGGTTGAAACATATTAGGTTCAGCTGGGAGCTGAAAAGACATATCGCTGAAAATCATATAGATGTAGAAATGTTGCTAAGTCTCTTTAGCTTTCTTCTTGTGTTGTAGTGGTGTTGGATTTTATGACTTCTATATGGTGATTAATTGATTCGTGGATCCTACTTATAATTTAGAGCTGGGAGAAGAGAGAGAAAAAAGGTGAACATGGGTGTCAAGAAATGCAGCCCTGGCCTGGAACAGCCATAATATGTTGGAGTGAGAGAGAGAGAGAGTGTGTGTGAGAGAGAGAGACGTTTTTATATACTGTAGTGTAAAATATTTGACCTTGGGACTGTATAACTTGATAATTTGAGTAGTTTAATGCATGCTAATGCAGCTCCCGGGGAAGATAGATTCTCCACAACTGCAATGAGATCGATGTTGCGTTTTTGACAGTTTCCTTCCTTTTTAACTGAGGTTTTCTATCATGGGTCCCTAACACTTATATAAATTTGGGTCATTTTAATAAAATTTATTTGATATAATTCTTGATGGATGTGCTACTAAACTGGAGTATATAATTTTCAAGAGTTGGGGGAAGATGAATATAAAATCAAAATAATAGACAAATTTAAAGTTGTGAATAGAGATGGTCGCAGAAGCTCCACATGTTTGCACATTCCTAGTTTATAAATTAGTATTAATTCATGAAACTATGCAGGTTGAGAAGATTCAAGAAGAAATGAGCTGTTCTGAGAGCTTTCTATACGCACGTATATACAGAACTATCACATATGGAAACCGGTCACAAATATATCTATTCGGCCATTTTTAATTGGGTGCTAGCCATCTAATCCACTAGCTGGTATGTAGGCAACTAGGCGCCCGAATTTTCTACCGATTTTCAATATGAATTCGATCTGTACCTATTTTCCAACTAATGGTCGAAATTTTTTTCTTGAAGGAATCTTAATGTCATAGTTAGTAATGTAATTAATAGACTATTTTCGTCAAAAAAAAAATAGACTATTATGAAAGTTATTTCAAACAGAAAATAAAAGGAAAAATTATCGAAATTTCTTTTAATTCATTTTATAAACGTTGTAATTAGGTTTCAATATTTATTAAAAAGCTAATTTGGTGACAACTGAGAATAAATTTCTAATTGATTTCTTCTTGATGATTATTTTAAGACAATAATTGTTTTTATTTATATTTGTATTTCAGTTTATATATATTTTGTAAGTCTATATAAGGAAATTGGTTCTTAGATAATAAAATATATCACATATATATAATACATTACCTTTTCACTCACATGTCTTCTCTATCATGTCGTTCCATTTATTTATCTATAAATTTTAAAAAAAACCAAAAAGAAATTTAAATGGATGAAACTCTAATTCGAAATATGAGTAATTCTAAAGTTACTAAAACCTAATCGAAATATGACACATAATATTTAGAAATTCAATATAATACCTCTAATATGCTTTAGATTTGCTGCAAACTGCCGAAACCCTGGGAAAAAATGAAGATAGAGATATACAAGTGATGAAGCAAGAAATATATAATTCGCCTTTCCTGAACCTGCTTTTGACAACAACGAAAATAAACGTAATAAAGTTGGAAACCCTACGAGTTGGATTACGTTAAAACTTAAGATTGGTGGGAAAAAAAAAGATGCTTTAATGATGAAGCCATGGAATAGGCAAGAAGTCATCTCAACTTGACTGTCACATAATCAGAAATTGTTAGGATATATCCCCTACACACCTTGCCCTTCACCACTCACATGCATGCAGTGTGACAAATTTGCATGGGATCGGTGTACGTCACATTTTTGTCTATAAACCATCAGTTGAATCCCTCTCAGTTTCACTTGATGTGTTGCATTTAATATAGTTTTAGTTTCAGGATTCGCCCTGTGCTTAGCTATGTACATGATCCGGTTGGGTTGTCTGTCACCCCTGTGGGTCGTCTTCTTCTAATTAAACTAATGCTACTAACTACTAGTATTATTGTTAAACTTTGGAGCTGGGTGCTTAGAATAGAAACAAGTCCTACTCGATCACATGGTTTTTTGTGTTAAATATTTGTAACAAGTTTAGGGTGGATAAGCAGGAACTAAATCAAATCACAAGTTGGTGTTTTTTTTCTTTTAATTCTTCTGATCACAAGTTGGTTTACGGTAAATTTCTATTATGTGCTCGTGTCACAATAAGCACGAAAGCGTATAAGTTTAAACCATTTTAATTGGTTATTTTTTATAATATTGCTGGACGCGTGCATTTACAAAAATTTCATCAATTAAATTAGCCCAAAATTATAACTTTTCGCACTTATTGTATGCTCATTGTCCCGCAATAAAAAAAAAAAAACCATCTCTTAAATAAAGAAAACCAAAGATAGTTCCGTACAACAATCTTGTTTTAGAATCTGCAAAAGAAGTATTTTCTGATTTTTGTTCGAGGTGTGAAGCCCAACTATGTGCTTACACCAGTATGCCTTTTGGGCTTTGTGCGTGTATAGTGTGTATAAGCCCAACTTCTTTTTGTCAGATCCCCTTCTCGAATTTCGTGCCTGTTTGGGAAATCTTATTTGTCAGAAATAAGTTACTTATTTCTGAAAAAAGTACATCAAACTGTACTTTTTTCTGCAATAAGTTACTTATTTCTGACAAGTTTTTGCATATAAGAG
>PHNY01099520.1:11260-22126 GCA_003724115.2 Anethum foeniculum
TTGCTGAATTCATTTTTCAACACCAAACTCTTTGTGTATCAAATTCTTAATGTATACGGCATAAATGAAATACATGAAAACGATAAACAATCTTTAAAATATTTTAATCAAACTTCATTTATGCACGTGAGAATAGTAACTCATGCACATGAGAATATTATACAATGTGTAATATAATATAATAAATCATGCAAATCATATGGAAAGTTGCATGTTAATTAGTTGATTTTGACGTTCATTTTATTATTTTTTATTGTAAACAATTAAAATATTTATCTTATATGTATTGCAAATATATTTGATAGAATAAAAAATAAGAGATATGTACATAAATACTATTCAAATTTCCAACAACATTTATTTTTCTCATATAATACCTTTTAACAAAGAATATCTTTGTTACAAAAGGCCAATGAAAAAAAGAAATTATAAGAAAAAATTAAAAGAGGGAGGGGAAGATCTCGTGAAGTTATACGAGATAAGTTAAAATGCCATATAAAATTTAGAGAGGTTATTTGTAAACATCATATTTATCCTTGCATTTATATTAATATCCTGGAGTATATTTGGATTAAAATCTTATATAGAATATAAATGTATATTTTAAAATATCATATCCATTGGTCCATTTATCCTTATTATATCCTTATAATATAACTAACTTAGAACTCGTGCGTTGCACAGAATTTTTTTCAATATTTATATGACTTTTTAATATAACTTTAATTAAATTGATAGTGCATTTTATTTTAAAAAGTTAATTGGTTGGTTACTAATAATTATAATATTATTATATTTAATTAAACAGAATTATTCATATTATTTTTGGAAAATACGTAGAACTTGGTTAGAAAAATAAAAAAGGTAAAAATATTGTGTTTTATTTGAAAAAAATAGAAAAGGTAACTTGTTTTAATTAATAGAAAATAAGTTGTTTTAATTGGAAAAAAAAGGTAACATGTTTTAGTTGGAAAAGATAATTGGTGTTTTATTTGAAAAAGTTAATTGATTAGCTATTAATTACAATTATATTATTATTAAAAGACCGAAATTGAAAACCGTTAGAACCAAACATTTCAATGTTTCGTCTATTATATAATACTAGCCTAGAACCCGTGCGATGCACGGTCTTTTTTAAAAATATTATATGACTTTTTAATTTAACTTTAATTAAATTGATAGTGCATTTTAGTTAAAAAAAGTAATTTGTTAATTACTAATAATTATAATATTATCATATTTAATTAAATAGAATTGTCCATGTTATTTTTGGAAAATACGTGGAACTTGGATAGAAAAAATAAAAAGGGTAAAAATGATGTGTTTTATTTGAGAAAAATAGAAAAGGTAACTTGTTTTGATTATCCATGATTTTTCTGGAAATAGATGTGTTTTAGTTAAGAAAAATAGAAAAGGTAACATGTTTTGATTGAAAAAGGTAACTGCATGTCATATTTGTATATAGGTTATAAAAAACTTATTATGAAAATTATATTTTTAAAAATATATAAGTAAGGGTAAACAGGTAAAATCAGCGTGTACCAAAAAATAGGTAACGACCAAATTTTCAATGTTTCGTCTATTATAATATAGTATAGAATAGTATATGTAGTATTTATAACCCGTGTGATATACGGATTAATATTACATAATTTTTAAATTTAAATTAAATTTAAAGTTTTAAAACATCAAAATTTGTTGGTTTAATTTTTTAAATGACATGGTTTGATAACAATTATATATTATTTTAATATATATTTTTATAATTAAAGGTACTTTAGTTAGAAAATCTTAAAAATTATTGTATTTGAGCTGAAAAGGTTATTGGTTAATTATTAATAATTATAATATTATTACTTTAATATATTAATTAGAATTTCCCGTGTTATTTTTGGAAAAGAGCAAGATTTGTTATTTAAAATTGGAAAAGGTAATATGTTTTAGTTGAAGAAAGTAATTGGTTAGTAATCAGTAATTTTAATATTTAATTAAATAGAATTACCGTGATATTTTTGTAAAAAGAGGTGTTTTAGTTGGAGAAAAAAAGGTAACTTGTTTTTAATTAAAAAAGGTAATTGATTTATATATTTATTAAATAGTGATAATTAAATAAAAATTATGAAATTATTAAGTAGGAGTAATTAAGTAACTTTATCAAGTACCGTACTGACCGACCAACCGACTAACTACCAAACTTTCAATGTTTTGTCTATTATAATATAATATAGATTATAGATATGCATAAGTAGGATATTATCCAAATATTTGGTCTTGTAAAGGACCATTGGATCTTGAATTTAATTGATGATAGCCGATGAATATAAAATAAGAGAATATTCTATTTTCATAATCTAAACCAAAATTAAGTAGATCTTCTAAATTGAATAGATTAGTTAAGTAGGTATCCTAAATTGAATTGAGTACTTAATAAAAAATTTGTAAATATTTTTTCTTTTCAGTTTCTTGAAATTTTTTTGTAAATAATATTTTTTAAATCATCACTGAATTAAAGAATAATTCGTGAGTTTCATGTGGGTTGTAAAATCGTCAAAATCTGATTTCTAAAACTCAAAGAGAGAGTCAAAATAAATTCAACGAAACCGATAAATATTTTTAGGTTCGATTCTCTCTACTAACATAATCTCTCTACTAATATATTTTTTTGGTCCGATAAATTTTTTTATTAACAACATATTTAGTATCCAATACTCATAATGTAGTATTTAACTTTCAACAATAAATTAACATATAATATTCATATTAGTAGATTAAAGTACATTATATAAAATCTAATAATTTATTTATTAGTTTCAAATATATTAATAAATGATTTGATCAAGAGTTTGTGGAGAATTTTGAGACTAATCTCGCAAAAAAATACGTTTACTGTATGACGGTTTGATGAAGGCAAAAAGAAATATTTAGTCGTGTCTTAATTTATTATTTGATATTATATTTTCAGCTAAATTATCGATCTTCACATGATTCTTTTATATATTTCATGTTTTTACGATTTCTATGAATATTACAATATTCTGAATTTTTTAATATATTACTATAATTATAAAAAAAATATATGAATAAATGAACCGTACAACTGTACACGAGCAATAAGCTAGTTTATAGTTTTGGCCGAGGTTAACTTAAGCAAGCTCAATAAATAAGGCAAAGAAAATTCAAAGAGCTAATACGTACTCCCTCTGTCCCATCAGGTTCTTTACGTGGGAAACCGTGCCCTCGACACGTATTTTAAGGCTCTTATAATATATACTTCTATGATTTATTTTTAAAATTTTCTTTTTCTGAATAAAAGTTAAACTATTATATTTTTATACAGAAGAAAAAAAATTCCAATAAAATTTATAGAACTATATTTTTTATAAGCCTTAAAATGCGTGCCGAGCCCTCCATCTCCCAGCGTAAAGAATCTGGTGGGATGGAGGGAGTAAATGTTTATGTACCTAGTATGAATTGGCGTTGGGCAGAAGGTGATGAGAAAGTCAGCGTCGGTACACACAAAAGTGGTGTTGTCATCATCAAACAGAATGCTATGAGCTGTGGGACACGCGGTTTTGAAAACATTACTATATGATGTAGCCTTACACTTATCCTGTCCACTATAAGCGCCCGTGCAACAGTGCTTGGCATCACCAGAAGCTGTACATGCACTCTGACAGGCCACTTGTTCTACGTCAGAGTGTTAAGCTACTTTACAGTGAGGAGACTGGTCAATCAGCAGTTAACCAAAAGTCAAACTACACAGTTGGCGGGAAATCTACTAAAGTCAGTTAGGAAATCTGTTACAGTGTGAGATACATAAATCATGTATGTATAGTGAGCAGAGGTGCTATATGTAGACGAGAGAATAGTCATTAGCAAGTTAATGAGTATAGAATGTAAATATACAGATGAATCTTAAGAAATGTGATAACAAGATCTTCATTTGAGCTATATTTCTCATGGTATCAGAGAAAACAATCTTTCCGCTGTATACACTTTCCGATCATCATCTTCTTCATCACAATCACTTTCCGATCTTCATCTACGATCAAATTCTGTTATTCTGATTGTCATCTACGATCAAATTTCAGCAAAAATCTTTATTTCGTTCAAGTTTCTTATGCAATCTAATTGTGTTTTAGTTTCTTGTTAGTTTCTTTCATATTGAGTGATTTGATCTGCTTGATCAGTTGTGAACTCTATTCAATCAGATTGCTCTCTGTCTGTTTGAGTTTTTGCTTCAATGGCGATGTCCTACTCAACTGCAACAACTGGTTCAGCTGCTACAGGATCTACAACTACAGTCATTGACTGCAATCATCCATATTTTCTTTCTCCTTCTGATCATCCAGGTATGATTCTGGTTACCATAACCTTGTCCGATTATAGTTACAACCAGTGGAGTCGTTCTATGAAGATTGATCTTTCATCTAAGCTGAAATTAGGGTTCATTGATGGAACGAATGTTAAACCTACAATTAACTCCGTTAACAATGTACTGGAATAGATGCAATGATATTTTAACTTCATGGATTCTTAATACCGTTTCTACTGAAATTCATCAAAGTATCATGTATATAGATTCTGCATAAGCTATTTGGGATGATCTTGCTACCAGATTTTCTCATACAAACATACCTAAACTGTTTAATCTGCATAAGGAAATTTCCTATCTGAGTCAAGGAAATTCATCTATATCTACCTATTTTACGAAATTCAGATCACTTCATGATCAATTGGATGTACTCTCTGAAATGCCTAAATGCATCTGCAATAAGTGCTCTTGCAGTGTTAACAATAAGCTTACAAATTATCTGAAATCTATCATGCTTTCTCAATTCTTGATGGGACTCAATGATCAGTACTACTGCAACAGAGGTCACTTTACCTACTGTCTCCACAAGACCTGTAAGAAACAGGTCTTTATCTGTCAAATTAAAATATTACACCAACATACCTTCTCATTTGGTACCGTCTTCTACTGCAAATAGAACAGTTTCTCAACTTTCATATAATGTTTTTAGCCCTGCTTACAAACCTACATCTTATAAGCAGGCATGTCAAAGTGATGTATGGTGTCAAGCTATGGCTGTTGAACTTGCAGCCCTTGAGGCCAATCACACTTGGGAAGTTGTGTCTTTACCACCAAACAAGAAAGTAGTTGGGTGTAAATGGCTATACAAGGTCAAGTATAAGTCTGATGGTACTGTTGATAAATATAAGGCACGACTTGTTGCCAAAAGCTTCACTCAAACAGAGGACCTTGATTATTTTGAGACTTTTGCGCCTATGGCAAAAATGACTAATGTTCAAATTATTCTTGCCCTTGCTGCTGTTCAAAACTGGTCCATTACTCAGATGGATGTTACAAATGCTTTCCTTCATTGGGAGCTTGATGAAGAGGTGTTCATGAGTCTACCTCCATGTTACAATCCACCTATTTTGCTTCAAGATTATGTCAATCTAGTGTGTAAACTCCTCAAGTCCTTGTACGGCCTGAAACAAGCACCCCGAAAATGGTTTCTAAAATTTTGTTCAGTGCTGATAGCCTTTGGTTTTCAGCAAACACATTCAGATCATAGTCTCTTTACTTATCATACTTCTTCTTCATTTGTTGTTGTCCTTGTTTATGTGCATGACATCGTCATAACAGGTAACAATATCACTCTTATTAACTCTGTCAAAGCTCATCTTACTTAACATTTTAATATCAAGGATTTAGGTTCGCTCAAATACTTCCTTGGTATTGAAATTGCTCGCTCTTCTAAAGGCATATTCCTCAACTAGCGTAAATACACTCTTGATATTGTTCGAAATATTGGCTTTACTACTGCTAAAATCTCTACTGTTCCCATAGAATATTATCATACTTTGCTGTCTAATGATACTTCTCCTTTCTTAGACAATGTTACTGCTTATAGACAGCTTGTAGGTCGTCTTATTTACCTAACAATAACTCGACCTGACATATCCTATTCTGTTCATGTCTTGTCTCAATTTCTTGCTGCTCCTAGAGAGTGTCATCTGGATGCAGCTTACAAACTTGTTCAATATCTTAAACACACTATTGGTCAGGGCATTTTACTGTCCTCCTCTAGCCCTTTACATTTAACTGCCTATGCTGATCTGATTGGGGGGCTTGTCCCAAAACTCGCCAGTCTTTAACAGGATTTTGTTTCACACTTGGCAATTCTCTTATTTCTTGGCGTTCAAAGAAACAGGCAACAGTTTCTCGCTCCCTTGATGAGGCCGAATATAGGGCTATGGCTGATGTTTGCTGCAAATTACAATGGTTGTTCACATTGTTTAAAGAACTTGGCTGCTCTCTACTCACTCCTGCTACTCTCTTTTGTGATAATAAATCTGCCTTGTATATTGCTTCCAATCCGGTCTTTCATGAACGTACAAAGCATATATATATCGACTGCCATATTGTTCGCAGTCATTTACAGAAAGGTCTAATTCGAACAGCTCATGTCAGTACGTCTCAGCAACCTGCTGATCTTTTTACCAAGTCCCTATGTGCTGGTTCTTTACAACACTTACTATCCAAGATTGGTGTTGTCAATTTGTTCCAACCCTCACTCTTGAGGGGGGATGTTAAGCTACTCTACAGTGAGGAGACTAGTCAATCAGCAGTAGACCAAAAGTCAAACTGGGAAATCTACTAAAGTCAGTCAGGAAATCTGTTACAGTGTGAGATACACAAATCATGTATGTATAGTGAGCAGAGGTGCTATATGTAGACGAGAGAATAGTCATTAGCAAGTTAATGAATATAGAATGTAAATATACAAATGGATCTTAAGAAATGTGAATTCAAGATCTTCATTTGAGCTATATTTCTCACAGAGCTCATCACCTTTAGTTCAGGTGGACATGCGGTGTTTAAGTCCATTAAACAGCTCGTATTTGAGCAATTGGCTATAGCCCCGGACTTGTCTTTCAGAACAATCATTATTGGCAAGTTATAACCGTTAACTACGCTTACGTCAAAGAAATCCATACTATCATATATGTTGGTTGCGAACTCAGTTATTGTTGCCAACCGCGCTGAAGCTCTACTGTCCAAATATGCGGGTCGGCCAGACCCACAATCGCCTGTCAGGCACGTGAAATTTCCGGTCGAGTCCTCGGCGCAGTGGGTTCTACCCCAAAATTGACCAACTCATTCGGCCGGCGCAATGATGCTTTTAGATTTGCCTTTCTCAAGTGCGAAACCGGTGTTTTTAATCGGAGGAGTGGTGGATGATTTAATACCTGGCCATATTGTGGTGTTACAATTGTTTAGTAATGTAAATGTTGTTTCGAAAACTACTCCTGCAATATTTGAATGTAACACAGTTAATCATCAAAACCAGATAAAACCTGTTGAACTCTGTGTGTGTGTATATATATACATGCTAAGTTGCTGCTGAAGCTGATATACATTGTTCAATAAGTATTAATTTGTTACCTGAAAGTAGTAGATGATGGGCAATAAGTATACCGAACAGGGAGATTGAAGATGCCATTGGTTTGCGCTCTAAAAGAATATATTGCACTTTCGACACTGTGTTAAAAAATTTCAATTATTTAAGTAATGGAGAAAGAATCATGTATAAGAGAGAATAAATAAAGTTAGATTCAGACTCTTTCAACGAAATTCATAGCTGCTAAATTGTTGATCATGCAAGTTAGTCAACATGACAAGGACCACCACCTGCCTAATGCCGAGGCATTCATTCATTCTTTGGGACTTTCTTTTTATTTTCCTAATTTGTCTTTTCTTTTACTATTATAAATAATCAGTAATTATTTGAAAATTTTCGGTTCAGTGAGAAATCGAACCAAAAATCAAAGGATAAGCTATTATTTACGATGTAACATTGCAGATTTTTTTTTAATTTATTTGATTGAATTTTTTTTATGTACTCACTATGTCCTATAATAGTAGCATCTTTCCAAATTTTAATGTTTATTAGTTAAAAAATATATTAATTTGATGATATATTTTACAAGCATTTGAAGAAGAAAAGTTTTTTAATTTTATTAATTTGAAGAAGAAAATTTTTTAAAATTAATTAAGCCTTTATGCAGAAATCCTTTAACCTTCGATTATCGTTTCATTTCTCATTAGTTATAGGCAAGTTATGCGGTTCGGAACCAATGCTTGGGTCAGTGCAGGTAAAGTGCAAGAGATGTTGTTTACGTGTGAACTTTGAAGATCTACATCTTTTACGTTATAATTAGTTTTGTTTTCGAATTTTGGTTATTTGGTAATTAAATAATTAAAATATTTTAACTTGTACATATTGGGTATAAATAACACTATACAGTAACAATATGACAGTTATATAAAAATTAACAAGAACATTAAAATCAACCAATAACGAAACAAACACAAAGGTCGAGATAAGATATAATCAGCAACTATAATGAAACGAGAAAAGAAAAAATCACTTAGCTATATGTTATCAAATAAGAGTATCAGCTGAATCACGAAGTCCTAGAGAAGACTTGACTATTCTTGAAGTGATTGTTGCCCCACTTACGCTGTGATGGGTTGCAACAATATCACTTTCAGGATGAAACAACACATAGACAACCCGTTCACGGAAACTGCAAGGTTCAATAGTGACAAGCACCTCAGTTCATCAAGAAAATCTATGTATCTTGTATATATATATGGGAAAGAGACAGAGATGAGAGACTAGGGTTTTTCACGATTTATGTATCTTCCACACATCATCGTCTGTATATCCAATATAATAAATATTTATCAAGAGTCTAATTATTATTATTCTAAAATTCTAAAATAATAATAATCCTCATTTGATATATAATATATCATGCAATATATTTATTTATATATACCTATGTATATAGTTTTAGTAATTGGTTTTCCAGGTCAGAACTTGAGCACCAGACTCAGGGCCTGAACAGACCAAAGCTCGTCAACTCAGGACCTGAGCTAAAACCCTGAGCTGGGCAGAAACTTTCTTCACACCGTCAGGACCTGAACTCCAGACTCAGGCCTTGAACTGAGCAGAAATTTCTTCACATGATTCACAGGCCCTGAGCCTAGGCTCAGATCCTAAACATGTTAAGAAAATTCACAAGTTGCTCCAAAACTAAAACTAAACAACTCCTATAAAAATAAGCACTTTTACTCTCATTTCTTCATTGATTCCACTAAGAAAATGTCTTAGATCCAAACATGAAAGTCTAATTACTCGTAGCATGGAACAACCTCCATTCGTTAATTTGCGGAATTTACATCAAGAACACGTATAAAATGTATCTTGAACTTTTCATTTTCTAACAATCCCCAATGAATTCATATAGAAATGCATATCATATTCTAATCATGACTTGTTTTTCAGAGTCGGTACCTTTCCGAGTTTGAACCCTCCTAAGTCTCTTACTTCGATGGGTACCAGATATAGATGGAATGTTTCACCTGAATCTTTACCGTTTGGTTTAACCACACTCCATAGACGATGACAAGTCAAAGGCTATGGTGCTGATCTACAACTTTGAGACTTTAATGTTCGTGTCTTGATCCTGTTCGTCGAATACTTCAAGGAATAACCTTTTCCTCTAATTGCGACCTCATAATAAAATTTGCTTAGCTGGGCATCTCCAAAGATGTTCTGTTAGCATCTCGTCTTACGACTTGACCCCATTTAGTGTTCTCTAAATTCTTGCTATACTTGACATAATAGTACCTTAGAGGTTTATAGGGGATAAACTCCGGATTCTATAGTTAAGTTACATCTGACTCACCCTTACAACTTGTTATTACCACATTGAATACACTTCGAGGGATCTCCTTTCAGGTGTATTGGGTTCCCGTCGTAGATGAATCATGTTGGGCTAACAGTCTTATCCCCAACCTCAACTTTAAGGACTACAACATGCTCAAGTCCTTTAGTCAAAGGATCAGCTATATTATCTTGAGTACCAATGAACTCAATATCAATAACCCTATTAGACACTAAATCCCTTATAGACTTCAGTCTAACTTAGAGGTGTCTCTTAATTTTAGCGTTATACTTAACACTTTTGATCTTATCGATGGTTGTACGGCTATCACAATGAAGATAAATGGTAGGAAGCGGTCTGCTTACTAAAAATAATACCGACATCAGCCATGTAACCATTCGGCCTCCGTACCCGTTGTTGAAGTATATTTTGTGTAGTTCGTTTTCATGGAAGGACTAATGTTAAATTCAAGTCTAAGTTTTAATTCCTTACAATCTAGAAGTGTATAAGAATAATGTGGTATTTTGTTAACTAACTAAATTAAACTATAAAATAATTATACGAAGATTTATCAATAAAGAAAGGCAACCCGAGAAATAGGATTCTTCAGTTGGTTTAATGAATGTTGATGTATTGCGATATTTATTTCTCGTACTTTGCTAAAAATAATTCTTCTAAACTTTATCATGTTCTTTCCCAAGATACAAGATAGTGCCTACAACTACACCTCAAAAGTCACTCCCATGATCAATCGAAATATAATTATAAACTATTGAGACCCAAGAATTATAAGTTTCATAGCTCACATATCAATCTCCCAATCAATAATTGAACTATGTCTATCATATCATGAACAAGAATTATGACTCATCTCCCAATTCATCACAACTCCTATAGATACAATTAAAGGTTCATGACTCCCTAAATTGGGTTAAGCCTTCAATGATAGATTAGCAACGTAGAGAATTCGTACTACAATCAAACAAACATATATCACTAACGAATACTACCTAATTCTCGGATTAGAGAATTAGTTACTCATGGAAAAGGAAGAAAACAAACATATATTGATATCCAAAACCATGATTACAAGTGTATAGAGTGAAGAAAGATACAACT